>VURO01012375.1:30511-46877 GCA_015108175.1 Pelvicachromis taeniatus
TGACACACGCACGCACGCACACACACACACACACACACACACACTTTTACTTAATGATGTATACAAACACACAGGCACAAACACACACGCACACACCTTCGCAGGTTCCTGCTGATCAAACACCACTCAGCAGAGGATTGAGGAGAGATGTGCTCTCAAAGGGAGTAATTAAAAAAAGTGAGTGATGTCAAAAAGCTCCGACAACTCTATCTCTCTGGGCTATTTGCCTCAGCTTTGAGACATCCACTGCGGTCTTCACGTCATCCTTTCTTATCTTTTATTAGTTTGCATATAGCTGAGTGCTAAGCGGTGAATTAATAAGCTCACTTGGCTGGGAAACAAAAAAGGGGCTGACTGAGCCAGAGCTTTCTGATCTTTCGATTTGCTAAATGATGTTTTTAAAACCACGGTAGTGGAATTAACTTTGACCTCCTCCTTTGGTTTATTTGGGAATTATGAGGTTTAGACAACAGCATAATAAAAACTAATCTTGGAACATGTATTTAGTTTTATAATACGGGTGTATCATCCTCCAATGGGCTCAACCAACTCTATTATAGCAGCCAAATAGCTTGAGTGGAGAAGATTTGTAAATCAGTTAATTCTATGCTTTTGTACCTTTGCTAATTGTTGTCATTTGAGCTCTTAGTGACTGATGAGCAACATATGGTGTCTTGTACACTTACAATATTATGGCAATGTAACTCTAAACCTGATTCAAAAACCAGTGGAGATAATAAAAAAAAAAAAATCTAATTCTCCTCGGTTCAATTCTAACATTTATTAAAAGAAAAAAACACAGAAAAATTAGATCCTTTTTAGATCTTTCTTCTTGGCCTCAAACTGAACAGAATGCATAATCACAGGGGAGTAAAAGCTTTAGTCCAGCGAAGTATTCCTCTGCAAGTTAATGGCATCAGATCTGTAGTAGAGTATCTGCTCCCCTGTCGTTTCAAAGTGTTTCTCTTTCATTTCGTCTCAGTAATAATTCTAGCGAGTCTCTTTAGTTGCCACTTGGGCCAAGAAACCTTTTTTCTTACTGCAGTAAATTAAACCGTTCCCCTGTTGGCCCGAGTCATTTTTTCTTTTTTGAAACCTGGTGGGATCAAGTTAATCCAGCATTCAGAGGAACTGACAGTTCACTAGTCTTGATCTTTTATCTTTCTCATTTTATCTTGATGAGGCAGCTATGCTGTACTCCCTGATACCAACCAACCAAATATCCTTCCTCTCCATCTCCTAGTAGCAGAGAGAGGCCGGGGGTTTGTTTGATTAAGTATATTAGTTGAGTCTGCCATACTCATTGATGTTTTATTTGGCTCAGGTTTACTCAAGCTGGAATCTCTGTCCATGGATCTGAAACATCAGTATTTCAAATGTAGTGTGTCATGACGACTCTGTGAGAGTTTCCTAGTCAACTCCCCAAAGAAAAGAAAAGAAAAAGAAAAAGTAGAAACAGGGAGCAGGAACAGCAGGAAGATCACAGACATGGACTGCTGTGTACTATTGTACAGTACTGTTGTAGTATTGTTATGATTTTATACACTTTATATAGAATGATATGGTGGCTGAGTGGAGCAGAAAGATATATTGATATATAAAGATAGATAGAACTGTAGAGGTGGAGTCAGGAGCTGTCAGGAGATGAGGTGGAGGAGGGCCAGACATGAGAGCAAATAGGTGAAAGTTCAAACAGAGGACATACCAGTCATTTTGCCTCGAGGAGCCTGGGAAGGGGCAAAATGACGACCCCCAAAGTCAATTATGGATAAGAAGTATTGTATAAGCCGGGGCTCTGAAGTTGTGTAATTTGGTTTGGAATCATCAGGCTTGTTGCATTCTGTTTGGTAGATTTGTTGCTTTCCAAAGGGCTTTCTTCTTTTCTATTCTTTTCTATTCTTTTCTATTCTTTTCTATTCTTTTCCCAATTGCGGTGACCACATATATGCTAAAGAATTTTTCAGTTCCCGTTTTAATGCTGCCTTCAGAAATTTCTCTCTTGTTTGTGTGCAGATTTTTTCTAAAACCTCATTGTCTATTTCATGTTTGATGTAATCAGAGGACCACCCATTTGGAGGTGTTTTCATGTTTCATGTTAAAAACAATTTCAGTATTGTATTTATGCTACTTTCACATCGGAGATGAGCACCACTCTCTGGTTTGTGAGTGCTGACATTTTTTCTTCTAAAACCCGGTTGCCTGTTTTCTGTTTGATGTAATCCAGGACCACCTGTTTGGAGGTTGTGGGCTGCGGTGTCCTGTTTTCATGCTACATCCAAATTTTAGCATGGTTGAAATTGAATGGATAAAGACAGGAGATGTACAGATTAATGCACTTTGCATATATATTATTAACTACATAAATCAGCAGAATAAAAGAAGAAATCAAACTCTTAGCTGGTGTGTCTGTGAATTACACACGTTTATACAAATAGATTTATTAGTTAGGTTTAGGAAAATATAATTTTATGGCTAAAAATTGATATTTAACATGCTGACAAAGAAGATGAAAGATTTTAACCATCTGTGATCATAAACTGTTATAAAATTGGATGTGACACCACACACTGGTCTTAAACTCATTGTCACTGTGGTAATTTGGAGTCCGATATTCCCTTCAGTATCTGTTTAGTTATCAAATAATGCTAGCAAGCTTGGTTTGCAAGCTGCATACATAGCTAACTGCTGAATCTTAATTAGTGCTTAGTAACAGACTTATAAAATACTGAAATTTCACTCACCAAATCTAAAGAAGAAACTCGTGTTACACAGCAAACTATTTCATTTGTCATAATTGCAATTAAATGCTCCCAAAAGCACAGACACTACAAATGGCTGGCTTCATGGAGGTAAGGGCCTAGCAGACGTGACTACAGCTTCCTGTTCGGCACATGTCAAAGTAGCAACACCCATTATTGAGTTATTAAGAAAATGAATCCCGTCTAGAGTTGTTATGAAGTGGGGGAAACTATCAATATAGGGCAAAACTACTTTTGTAAACTGCTGTAAACATTATAATGCTGTAAAGTTGGTCATTTTATTATAAAAGTAATATATGCAGATTGATTTGCTTTTGAAGTTCCCACTAAAAGAAATATCAATTTTGGCACTTTTGGATTTTTTTTTCATACCACTTACAAGTATTATTGATGACAAATTATGAATAGCCATCAGGAGATCAGTCACTTATTAGGCTGTATTGTGGTGTCTTAGGTGGACATCTATCACAGAAGCTGAATTGTGCAATCTCCCTGAATTAAATTTTTTCCTCCTTCTGGAACCCATCAGACATTTTAATGCATTAGCTTTCCAAAGCATAATCTGTCATAAAGAAAGGCGATAATGCCACAGCTGTCTGCGTCTGGCTATATTTATCCAATATGCAGTTTGCCAGCAGGGTGAACTCATTGTAATCAAATGCCCAATGTTAAGTATAGACTGTGCGGACTCTGTGCAAATAGGTGAGAAAAAAACCACAAGAGTATTTCAATAAAGAAAAATCATTTAGAAGAACTGAACATGATTTACTGAGAGAGAGAAATTAAATCAAGTATTTGTCGATTAAACTTCGATGACCCTTCATGGCAGAACTGAATCCCAGCCGTGATTTAGGACAGGATTTAGGACAGGATCCCCCCGGAGTCTAGATGGTGGTGAAGATGAAGATTGAGGCTTTGTGGATGGAGCTCTGAGTGACTCAGGTGTGGTGAGATGGGGAGGAGGTGGGCAAATGAGAGTCTGAAAGGGAGAATGACAGAGTAGTCAGATTTAACAACACAGAATGGAGGCAGATTGGCTCAAAGGAGGCAGGAAAGAAGATGATTGGACTGTAATGATGTCAGTACTGAGTCAGACAGCAGGGAAACTGGTAGTGATGTAAAGAACAGACTAGTAGAAGAACGCCCAGGACAGAAGACAGACGATTACATTATTGTTGAACTTAACACATAAGCTTAATTTTGATGTATAGAAAAAAAATGTAAAAGCAATTTTTCAGAACAGATCATCTCGCCATGTAAATACAATGAACTTGTGCACAGTTCATTCAACATCTTTTAAACTTTGGCATGGAAAATATCAGCACATCAAATGGTCAAATGGGTGTGGTGGTGGTTGGGGGGTGATATATTTACCATATCATTTATTTCATGCTAAGACTGTTTTTTTTCTTTCTTTCTTTCTTCTGCAGCAAGTGGTTATAGCAATTCGAGAAGGTGTGAACCCGTCAGGAAATTCATCCAATGAGACGAGCCTCTGGGACATGAGTTCCTCCTTTTTCTTTGCTGGGACTGTTATCACCACCATCGGTAAGCAGAGACATTTCTTATTTGGTTGTGAAATAAAATGGAAATGCAAATAAATTGTAAGAACAATGTAGAAGCATCTTGGCTACACCTCTGTCCCAGTACCAAAAAGTGTGAGCCAATGCCTGTACAGACCTTAAATAGTTGTTTTAGTTGAAAACTTGTCCTGGCCCAGTTTGGTCTATAGCAGCCTCCCACTTGAGATTATCCCAGTAAATAATTTTGTACCTCTTTTGCAAATTCGAAGTGCCCTCAATGTTAGCTACTGTTCTCTTTATACATAACAGAACTTAAATCTCCAACTTAAATATTTAGTAATGTCATTTGGCTTCATATGGGAAAAAACAGCCTGAAACTCAAACACACTTCCCTTTTTTCCATCATCTCTTTTACACCATTTGCTCTCTCTCTGTCACCTCCAGCTGTAAGAGCTTGCTAATCAGAAAAAAGGAATGGCACACACACAAACACCCACACAACCGGTGTGACAGCTCATCTGGCTCTTCCAATTGGACCATGACAGTTCGCCATGTCTGTTCGGTGGGCTGTTGGGCTCCATTTCACATCTGTTGCACCTTGTCAGAGCTCACCCTCCTTTAAAAACACACTAAGTGTGATCTTGATAAATATTTTAGCGTCAGATTTTACATGCTAACACAAAGACTTCTCCTGCAACCTCTTTCCAGATTTCTAGATTTTGGTGCACTGCGCCAGGCTTGTGCTTGCAGTTCTGCTCATGAAAAATTCCCCTCCATGCGCACACACACACACACACACACGCACACGATGGGTATAACATATCTGTGTGGTGGGCTGTTGAGTTTCATTTCGTATTTCCTGGATTCTGTCACAGCTCATCCTTGTGATAAAATGTTGCTAATGCATTGCATTACCATAAATGGATTTTGCCTTCTGGCTTTAAAATATGCTTCCTTCTTGAATTTATTGCAAAAAGCAAAAACTGCACTGTGGGTTTTGCGTCTGCTCACCTGAGACTATGTTGACTCTCTCTTTTACACTCCTGTGCTCCAGTGATTTACAGATGTCGAGTTTTCTCATTACTAGCAGGTTTACTGAGATTTCCTATGCAATGTAGTGCAGTAAGTCATGCAGAGACATGAAAGAGCTCTATTCCTTTACTTTAAAAACGAATTAAAAAAGCAAGAAGCATCCAAAACTGTCTGAAATTAAGAAATGAATTCTTTTTTGGTAGTAAACTGTGCTCAGTCTCAATCTCGAGTGGTGATTTTGTTTGTAGTATCTCTGATGGTTGTTTCGTGCAAACAACATATAATTGCTGCTCTGTCTTTTGGCAGTTGTTTTAATTTTGCCTTACTGGAACAAAATGTTCTGTGGCCTTTGTGCTGCTATGCAAAGACATCTTGCTTTGGAGAAGCCATTGCTTAAGTCATTATGTCATTTTTTGTCAGCGCACAGCCTGTAAAGAATCTATTAAGAGTCCAGGCAGGAAAATATCAAATATTACATCTCACACACACACATACACACACTCCTTTGTTTATGTGATCTTTAATTGGCTGCCCATTATCGAAACATAACCCCCCCCCCCCCTTCATTGTTGCCCTTTATCAAGGAAATGAACTGGAATAACTTTGTGGGATCGGTTGCCTCTCCTGCCTCCTTCCTCCCCTCTCCTGGGAGCAAAAGAGCAATAATCATTGATCTTTCTCCCCCATGGGATTTCTTTGTCAAGACTGGTATACTTGGAAATTCATATTTCTACTATATTTTCACCAACACATCTCAAAGGATTCATTATTTATAGACAGTAGAAAATATTTTATCATTCATACAACTTTGCTACTTTTGAACTCTGTTAGGTTGTTTTTACAAGAACATGTTGTGACACGTTGTTCAGTGGTTTTCCATAAAAAGGTATATTTTTATATGTATTTTTAATACCACTTCAAACCAACTGTACCAACATCTGATTCAAGGAAATAGACAGAGCAACCAAACCAAGAGCCTGTGTCTTTTTGTAGCTAATGAAGTCACTCTGTTAAATGTTGTGCAGCTGGTTTTCTCTCCCTGTGTCACTTAATGAGTTTAGAAGGAAGTCATTAAGCTTTTACTGTCCACTGCAATTGTCATCGCCCCTACGAGAGATTGCACAAGCCCCGATGTGTTACTATATGTAATCATCACATGATCCACTCAATTGTGTCATGAATGAGACTATCCAGGGCTCCTTCTTCTAAAATATGAAGGTTAATGTACTGTTCATGAGGCAACGCTCTAACTCAAGAATACTTTTCATGGTGTTTGATATATTGCAAGTCCTGTAGGAAAACAGTATCTTAGCAGAACAGAAGGCAGATAATGCATTTAAAATGCATTACTCCTTGTGTTTTTGGATATTTTTAAGACCCCCCCCCCCCATTTGTAGTATGGACAAGTGTGATGCTTTTAAAAAAATTGGCTGTTTCTCCCAGGGAGAAAGGTGATCATACCAAATATTGACTTTCAAGCTTGTTAGAATTGTATAAGCTCTGTTTTCGCCTTATACTCTACTATACTTATACTGTATTACCATGTATGTTTGCTTATGTTTCAATGCCAAACTTAAAGAAAACATTTTGTATTTTTTGTTTATATCTGTCATGATTATAATCAATATGTAGTCATCATGACACTCCTGTTAATGATTTATTATTTGATAATTTATGCAGAACTGGGTAACAACATCCCCTAATGAATACCACAGATGTCTCCTACCACATGTGACTAATACCCTTACTGTGCTAAGCTTTTATGTGTGCTATTGAAATAAAACAAAAGATGAGCTTAGAATATAAACGAGAATTAATTTAGGAAGAAATGAATTAAGTACAGGTTCAAATTAGAGAGCTCCTGCTTCTCATTTGTTTTGCAGTGTCACCCGCAGGTTAAAGAACCTAATCCGACATCCTGTCTCCCATTGTTCTGATCTTAAAATTACTGAGCCATGATTGACAATTCTTCTCACATTAGGTGTCACCCTACTCTAATGTGAGCATGGAAAGTTGTTAGAAGACACCCTGCAGCTCATTTCCTGAGACAGATGACTACATTAATGAAGAAAAGTGGATGTAGTTCATTATGCAGATGCCTTATTAAATGTTAAATAATGAAATTGATATTGCATTTTGATGGGTGTGTGGGGTCAGGAGTATGAAAGGTGCATGTTTTTAAACAGGATGTTGACTTTCATAACCTCCATTTGATTTTCTAGCTGCAGCTACATATGGGTTTGGGGATTAGAACAAAGGCGTTAAACCTGCAACAGACTCATATTTTTGTTTCTCAGGCTTCAGAGCTACAGCTCAGTGTTCATCGTTACATTTTTTTCCCCCCATTTTTCCTTCATGTTAGAGTTGGCTGAGAATAGAGGGTGTGAATAATATGCTTTTTTCTGAGTCAGAGACGTTACGCAGCTTCTACTGAAATTTCTCAAAGATATTCGTTTGTGCCCGTCAGCAATCATATCATAGCACAGTCAGACTTCGTGAAAATATTCTTGTCTGGCAGGGTTTGTTTTGTGCAGCCTTTAATAAATGAAGTTCAGAAATTCAGTTGTTTTTTTTCATGTGAAACTTTTATCTGCTTATTTATTCATTTCTATTTGTGTGATTTCAGCATTTGGGTCCTTCATTCTTCATGTTCCATTTCATTACAGAAGAAAATCCAAACACTGAGTACATCACGAATACAAGGCAACGAAATGAGCTCTCTGCATTTAACCCATTCACTCAGTGAAGCAGTGGGCAGCTAACAATCCAGCACCAGGGGAGCAGTGTGTAGGGACGGTTCCGTGCTCAAGGGTACCTCAGGGTAGCCACTGGGTGGATTCGAACCTCCAACCTTCCGATCAAGGGGCGACCACACTACCTACTGAGCCACCCCACACAAAAACCGCGTTTTGCTCCAAAGGATAGAATAATTTGGAAACATAACATCACTGAAACTGTCAAGATCCACTCAGTTTTATCTGTGTGTCATTTCTCACAGGATTTGGGAACATCTCTCCTCACACAGAAGGTGGGCGGATCTTCTGTATCATCTATGCCCTGCTGGGGATTCCCCTATTTGGATTCTTACTGGCTGGTGTTGGGGACCAGTTGGGTACTATTTTTGGGAAGGGCATCGCCAAAGTAGAGAAGATGATTGTGGTAAGATATTTTCTCTATCCATCAGTGACATTAAACCATGAATAAAGTTTTAAAAAGTGAAAAATATTGTGAATGTAGCATGTGGTAGATTCTTAGAAGAAGGAAAAAAAAAGACGAGGGGCTAATTATCGGATGTTTTCATTTCCTGATGTAATGTCCTGCTGTTTTCTCATTATTTTCATAAGAAACATAACATGATTATTTTGTTATTTGCTGATAAATATTATGCCAAGTTAATGCAGAAAAAGGCCAAAATACTCTTCAACTTGGCAGTAGTAAGAAATCTCAATATGATATTGTTTGTTTAGTAGAACTTATTTACTTTAAATCTGTTATTCATCAGTAAAAGTTACCTGAAATGATACATCCCAAAAATAAATTCAAGAGCCTCCTGTTTCAGTATAAAAGCACTGACAAAAGCATTTTGTCAGATGGACTGCCACCTGCTGAACTCACTGCTGTGCAGTGAATGTGTTGAAACCCATCAGCTTCACTGGTCCCCATGGAAATACAGTGATGCAGTTTTAATTTGTTTCTTAACATTCACTGTAGATCACCTTTTAACTGTCTGTTATTGCACTAGGCTTTTTTGAGTGCGATGAGGACATAAGACATCACAGACAGAGTGATCTGAGGGCTGTCTGCTCTTTATACTTTACCTCTGAGGTAATGTGCTTTGGTCTTACATAACTGCAGAGGAAAAGGGCATGATACTAAGAGACCCAGCTGAAAGCAGTCGCCATGTGTGCAAGGGCCGCACAAAAAGAGGACAGCACGGAGAATATAATTCACAGTAACTCAAGGAATAGATGAACTCCGGGGATAATGAGGAAATGAAATGTGCGTGCTGTTGTTGAAGCAGTGCGAGTGCTGACTGTGATGAATCAATTAGCGTACAGTATCTGCTACTAAAAATGTGGTAAATCAGTTATTAGAGCATTTCCAAGGGACAAGTCATGGGTGGATGTTCCATCTGACAGTGAAAATTATGTCACACAAACTTCACAGCTTGATGTTTGAGACGTTAGAAAACATATAATTTATTCCTAAGAGGGGGTCAAAGGAAGTGACTCATTACAAATAAATAAATACAGCATGTGGGAAACAAAGCAGTGCAAAAAGGCTGCTTGTTTTTTTCAGGGTTTATCTTTTATTTCTTCATTTCTATTGTGTGTTTTCAGTTATTGTATTATATGTAGCATACGGTGTGAAAATGTCTAAGGCAGGACCGGCAGGAGAAAAAAAATGGCGAGTAGAGGGGGCGTAATAAAAGGATAGAGTACAAAAAGAAATTTGCAATGTATTGCCAACTGTAAGGAAAAACAAACAGCTTGTTTTATTAGGACATTAGAAATCAAAGCACATGGTAACTATCCATGAAATTCAGCCGGAGTGTTTGCATTTAAAGCGTCTGCGCTGTGTTTGAATTCTTTCGAGCACTTCCCGATCACTCCCACAGATTTAATGTAATAGTTTTAGTCTCCGAAAGTGGGCATCATGTATTCTCCATGTGAACAAATCTCCCTACAGAAGTGGAAAGTCAGCCAGACAAAGATTCGCGTCATCTCCACGCTGCTCTTCATCCTGTTCGGGTGCCTCATCTTCGTGGCCCTGCCAGCCGTCATCTTCAAGCACATCGAAGAGTGGAGCACTCTCGAGTCCATCTACTTTGTCGTCATCACACTCACCACCATCGGCTTTGGAGACTTTGTCGCTGGAGAAAAAGGTCACTTGATTTTCCTTTTGTCCTTCATTTTTATGTAGAATCAGTGTATTTATAGCTGAATGATTTATCAGCCAGCCTGACTCAAAGGAGCTGCACAGCCGTGATAAGCCTCCCAGTGCACTACAATTACATTCTGTGCCTCACTTTAATTTACAAGCACTTTGACAGTAGTTCTTATGAACACCGATAACATATTTAACTATAAAGACCACCGAGCTCATAGCCTCTGATTGTGTGAGTCTCTGGAGCTCTACCAGAACATCAGATTATTCTCCCAAATGTTGTCTTCATTTGGTGTTTTGAAGATTTTGATGGAAATTACTTTATATCCAAGCAAGCATAACAGAGTCACTGGACCGATTTTGTTTCTAAGGAGCCACGTCTTCTTGTGATTTTTTTAAAGTAGTCTTGAGCAATAGTTCTCCGTCTTTCTGAAAGTTTTTTACATTTTTTTTCCTTTAGACATTGGCTCATTTCACAGTAATTATTCCCATTTCGATCTACCACATTGTTTAATCTTTGTGAAACAACAAGCTGGTTTTACAGTTGTTGGAGGGGGGGGGGTTTGTGCAGAATAAACAATGCGTCACGCTGTGTCTGATGGACCAGTTGGCATTTTGTTATCTTCAGATATACCCTGCTTCCTGCTTATTTTCAAATTTTATACAGCTGCTGGAAGTAGATTCATTCTCTTTCCATAAATAGACCCGAGAAGAGCAATGATCATGACTCACAAGAAATTTAATAAGCGTTCTGCATTTCTCGAAATGTCACACTATTTCATGACGCAAGTCTGTAAATACCCAAAAAGAATAATTATAAACAATTAACTGCACAAACTGCACATAATACAGTACGTCTGTGATAGAAAGTAAGAGAGGCAAAAAAGAGGGCGTACATTTTTGGGGCATTTCTTTGTAGCATGTGTGTATTTGTGTAGCAGGTGGTGTTAGCTTGATTTGACCTTCTTGGCAGATAACAAGAGAGAGGCAGATGGGACAAATCACAAACCCTTAGACTGCTAGATTAAACTTCCCTGAGCAGGCCTAATGATTATAGATTAGATTGTGCCACCTGTGCCAACCCCCAGTAGCTACACTAAGCTAATCAACGTGGATTCCCGTTAGTTAAATTGTTGTTGTAATGGGCGGTTATCTAACTGCATGGTGAGCGGGCTTGCTCTGACGCTTCATCCCAGCAGATATTTTAAGGAGTCATTGAAAGGTGAGGACCATAATGGGGACTGAGGTGGGATTTGAATGGGCTTAAGGTAAAATTTGAACATGGACAGGGGATGATGTCATATCAGCATTGTGAGCGAGAACAAGCCCATGAACTGATGCAACATAGATCTATTATAGAAAAATCACTATATATAAACTCCTATTCCTGGGTCATTCGTGCCGAAATAGATTTGGGTGAAGTCAGACACAGTGTTGTGCAAAAGTCTTGAGCTACCACTCATTTCTTCCAAGGAGCCAAACCTCTTTGTTTAAAGCAGTCTTAAGGCTTTCTTAGAAGTTTTGGTTACTTTTTTTTACTCATTTTCTGTTAATTCAGTAAACCTGACCATTTTCAAAGGGCTGACCTATGAATCATTCAATCATTCAAAAAAGGTGCCAAACTTAAGGGACGAACCAGTTTGGAAAAGAACCCATTTTAAATTGTATCTTTGGGCATTATGTTATTAGCAGCCTGTCGCAGTAACAAATGTCAAATATAACTGTTTTTAATGCATAAAATTGCATATTTGCACCAACAAGTTGATTCCTAAGGATCTAAGAGCTGAGTGTGCAAAGTGTCTTTAGAAATCGGACAGGTGGGGGACCAAAGAAATGTCAGGCCATAAAAACTATCTACAGCATCTGAAAGTCATGTACTTAAGAAATAACAGAAACACAACTTCAATGTCTTCTACAGCCATCTGTGAAACATGGTAGAGACTCTGTCATGGTTTAGAGCTGATTTCAGCCAGTGGTGTTGGGGATCTTGTAGTAAATATTGGCATACATATTTAAGTATTTGCAGCTATTTCTCAGCAAAATGTCAAGAAATGAGAGGTGGGTCGAGACTTTTGCACAGCACTGTAAGTATCCCAGAACGATGTGACAGAGTTTTATAACACTTTTTATGTTTGTTGTTCTTCAGGTGGGTTCGAGAAACCAGAATACCTTGATTACTACAAACCTGTGGTGCTCTTCTGGATTTTGGTGGGATTGGCATACTTTGCCGCAGTACTAAGTATGATCGGAGACTGGTTTCGGGTCATCTCCAAGAAAACTAAAGAAGAGGCAAGTAGTGCTGTTAAGTTAGCTGTTTGTTGGTTTTACTGACAACATAAAGCATGCAGATATGCAGAATCTGAACTATTTCTCAAGAAACAACTCTGTCAGCTCCTCGAATCACAAAAGTTATGCTATTACTTATGCTAATAGCGTCCCATGCTTTGAGGAACCAAGCTTGTGGTTGGCACTATCTCACCATAAGATCATGTTAGATAAGAGTAGATCAGTACGATCCTAACAATTAAACTTTAGCTCCATGAAAAATATACATTTCTTTTAAATTACAACCAAACAACTGTACATGTGTTAAAGTGTTTCACACTGATGCTACAGATGAACTATCCACAAATATAACTTTTTAGATTGAGGGGTTTCTTTGCATTTCCTGAGTATGATCATATTTGTCTCTATTTGTAGTTTTTTCCTCACTCACAGTTGAAGGTGAAATGCTGAATCTCCATCCTGTTATGTAAAAATGCTATTTCGTGCAAGACTTCGACAAACTCTTTGGTGTGTTTGCGGTGGCTGGTGATGATAAATATGATATTGCGCTGCTGCGGCAGGTTCATTATTTATATGTTGAAAGCATGAGAAAAGCGACACATTCATGCACACATTGAAGGGCATATAGCACTCTATAGTGGGAAATCCTTTCACAGCCACAATTAGAAGTACAGCTGTGTAGGCTGTGAGCTCTGCAGGGAATTGCATTACTGACAGACAAAGTGGGAGACTGGGGGAATGGATTAGGGGAAGAGAAGAGAAAGTGAGAAGACGGAGGGGAAAGCGTGGAGTGTTTGTGCTCCAACGTGCACCATCATTTTTAATTCAAGTGTACCTCAGAGCCTAATAAATAAACAAAACAGCCCGGAGAAACGTGTGTAATTCATAATGAAGGTGGGATCAATGATGTGTTGGCCTAACTCCCTCTTCCCTGTCACTATTCAGGAACCATAAATAAGCATACTGTGCAAATCACAAACAGTATTTTAGCCCCCAGAGGCCTGTTCAGTAGGTCACACACAGCTCAATGACAAAAACAAAAAATGTTTTAATTCACTGCTTTAAGCTCCTGCATTAATATTCTTTAGAGGGAAAAACAATCTAAGCAGGCCGGTGATGAATGGTTGGGAAAATGTCTGCACCCTCTGATGTGTGTACAACATCTTGTGACAAATGCAGCAAAAAAGCTCACAACACAAACCCATTTCTAAAAATCACATTGAATTCGGAAACATTTTCCTGCTTTTAAGTCCTTTTGAGTCCGCTACCCTCGGGTTTCTAATGATAGCGCAAGAGAATGAGACTAAATGTACTAATATCCTTTAAAGAATATTATTCTCATTCATTTCTCTCTTCTCATAAAGCTCCACATCTGCTGTTGGCCTTTATGGTAGCAAACGTTTATTGCAAATAATGAATGAATGTTAAAAAGGTCTGTGCTCGTTGTTAACTGAAGTGCTGGCACGTTTTGTGGAAGAATGCTCTGGGTAAGAGCTATTAAACAGGGGTTTGCACTGATTAATGGAAATGACATTTTATAAACCATGCTCATGTAACGCATGCAAGTTTTTTTTTGTTTTTCCTGGATTTAGTGCTCCAACTCCATGTTTTACATTAGAGTTATAAAAAATTACTTTGTGTCTTCACATGAATTAAATTTTAATCTGACTGTGTGACAGAGGATGGCAGTAAAAGTGTCCCTAGTGTAGATGCTTAGAACTGTGCCACAAATAGAGAAGCCTCGGGGTTGCCATATTGCTGTGTCAAAACCACCCTAACAACCAGTCATAACAAGACCAAAATCAGCCTTATAGGCTGCAATGGGATCCCTATATTAGTACTGCAGGATGTGTATGTACATGTTGATGAGTAATGTTGGTAGGATCACTCACATTAACAAATTTAATATGCATTTTTATTTATGGATATTTGATTTATTTATGACTGAACTGATCAGAGTCATCAGTTCAGTCACTAAATTTGGCACATGGGTATGTTTGCGAGCGCTAAAAGGTCTTATCCATACCCGATGCTATGATCTCATCCGGTTGTCTAGCAAACTTCTATCAGCTAAAGTGGCCCGTTTTAGCTTTAATGAATCTTTAACAGCTTATAAAAGCAACATATCATTTTAACTTCAAGACAACAACAAATATATATCAACAAAACTTGAATACTTGGATACTATACGGATACTTGGATACTATTCTCATGGTCCTGGGTTTTGGAATCCTACGTTATGGAAAGTTGTTGTGTTTTGGAACTTTGAATTCTTGGTTATTAAATGTCCTGTTTCAGTTGTGACTGGTTGTTTAGGGTTCTTAGTGTATTATTGTTTTAATAATGCCTCCATGCTTAGTCTTGAGTTCAGACAACCCTGGTAGTCTGGTTTTTGTTAGTGTTTACAGTATATTTTTGAATCCTTTACATAGTCTAGCCTCTCCACTGTCCTTTTGTATCTTAATTCCTTCTTTCTGTTCCTCTTTTGTTACTTTCTGTTTTATATTGGTAGCTGGTTGTTTCTTGTTCTTAGTTCTACTTCCTTGACTGTTTTTAAAATAAATTAGATTCAGCTGTGTCTCGTCACCCTCCTGTATCCACTTCGCTTTTGTCATTCCTGTGTCCGCTGCCTGTTTCTGAGTGAAACAGTTGATAGAGTGGATTTAACCTTCTCTCACCCCAACCGGTCATGGCAGATCTATCTAGGGTCTCCCTTACAATATAAGCGCCTTGAGGTGACTGTTGTTGTGATTTAGCGCTGTACAAATAAAACTGAATTGAATTGAACTCTTTCATTTTTTCACTGGCCTTCAGATTCTTGATTCTACTGTCAGCCTGAATAAAGATTCACCTTGTCTTTAATTTTGTCTGCCTATGGAGTCTGAATTTGGGTCCTAACCAGCCACACACTAAGATGACAGACATATCATGATGTCATTGTGCCGTTAAAAGTAGCCCAAATCTGTGGGAAACCCACAAATCTGGCAACCCTGGAGACAGCTCCAGCTCTTTGTCCAAAACCACCTGCACACAAATCACCAACAAGTGCAGCAGCTGCACAATCTATCATTTTAATTGTATCACTCAAAAATACCAGCAATGATATCATTCTTTAGCACGAGATATTTAGGGAAACTAGACTTTTCTAACACCAGGTATATATAGAGCAACTTAGAAACACGTGTTTGATTGCCTTCAAACATCTTCACTCTTTTTCTGCAGGTTGGGGAGTTTCGTGCACATGCAGCAGAATGGACTGCAAATGTGTCAGCAGAGTTCAAAGAGACCCGCAGGCGACTCAGTGTTGACATTTATGACAAGTTTCAGCGTGCTGCATCCATCAAGCGCAAGCTGTCATCTGAGCTGGGTATTAATGCATCCATCAACCAGGAAATGACCCCTGGCAAGAGGACACTGTCAGCTAACTTTTGTGAGGACAGAGAGGGTTATCCCACAGTGAATCTGTCCCTCAGTCCTGTCCCGGGGGCCCTAGCGAGGAACGGCAGCCTTTATCTAAATGGCCTGAGTCCAGAATACGCCGACCGACAGGAGATCGCCATCATCGAAAACCTTAAATGAGGACCAGCGTGAATAATAAGATTTGGGGAGCTGTGTAAAATACATCTAGGCACTGACAGAGATTACAGATACAAACATGCTTTTGTGTTAATTCACAGAGCATCGCTGATGAGATACCCAAACACATTCGTTAAGTAGACTGTGTTCCAGCCGTCCCACAAATCAGTCATGAAGCCATGTACCTTCACATGTGTGAGCCTCACACATAAAAACTCAGTTTGGATTTAGTCTGTGAAAGAAGTCTGAAGTCTTTATGTTACCATCAACGTGACCGACTGACTGCTGTGCTAGTGACTGAGC
>VURO01012376.1:1688-38799 GCA_015108175.1 Pelvicachromis taeniatus
GGAGGAAGAGGAGGAGGTGGAGGGGGGGGGGGGGGGGGGACCGTGCACAAAACTCACACACTGTGACAGGTGGAGGAAGAGTTTTGACAAGAAGCAAAGGGCTGTTGAGGTGGGAAAATCTAACAGGGGACAAAAAAAAGTCTAAGCCGTTTGTTGAGAGGCTGCAATTAGACAGCAGCACAAACAGCAAGTAAGTAATTTCACTTATTGTAGCCCGAAGGCAAGCGCGACTTGTTGACTTCCTCTGCATGTTATTAAAAATGATTTCAAATTGTGCTTCCTGATTTGTGGCTCATTTGCACAGTTTGTCAAAGCAGTGACATCTAAAGAGAGAACATGGGACCCCCCACAAAAAAAAAAAAAAATCCATCGGATCGCACCGGCAGCTGGAGACTGGAGGCTAAAATCAAAAAAACGAATTTGCAAATGTGGGGGTTGAACAAATTGATTAGTTGATTAAACAATTAGTGAAGGAAAAATGAAGAAAAAGTATAGCTCAAATGTTAAAGTCTTGGCAAGCTGAGCGGATTAATGGAATCTTATCCACATATAAACCCACAGTGGAAATATTAAAACAAACTCCAGGCTGTAAATATACTACAAAACAATAGCTATGACTGATCCTTGAGCTGTCTGTTCACTGTTGGTTGCATCTAGCAGAGTAATTTGTTGATTTTTTACAAGTTTAAATTTATTTGCACCCTACTGGGCACGCCAGAGGCCAAGACCCCCTGGTACTGCACTTGACTCGCATCCTGGAGGAACCTGCAACAACCCCTGCAGCGGCGCTTCGAGGACCAACTCTGACTGATGAGCTTATTGAAAGTTGATCAGACACTTATGCTAAGAAGGGGAAACTGGAGCAAAGGCATCCTTAATTATCTGATGAGGGGAAGCTTATCTGAACGGCTTCTTTTTCTCTCCTCTTTTATCCCAACGGATCACATGGCAGATCTTTACATAACAAAAGAGCTACCTGGCTGGCCCAATTCACTGAAAACTCCACCCTGGTCCAGAAGTGCTCTGCGTGTCTGCATGCTTGAGTCCAAGTTCTGGTCCAAGGGTGATCCGCAATAAGTCCTGGCTTTACAGTACATAAGGCGACACATTCTGGGGTTGTTCTTTTCCTGCGATATTGCGCAACAACGATTTCAGGCTTGAGCATATTGGAACATTTATGGGTCTTCTCCCTGCAATGAGTGTGTAATTAATTCACGATTAAAAGTATTAGTGCAGGCTTTGTGTGGTGATTTATTTAAAGGCTGGTACTAATTCTGGCTCCGTTTCCTCCTTTAGGAGATGGGTAATAAGATCCGATGCCAGGCCTTCTTTTTGCATCCCTCATCACACACACACACACACACACACACACACACACACACACACACACACACACACACACACACACACACACATCCTGTATTAGTGTGTCTCGTCGATTAAAAGCCCACACATAGGCACAGGAGCACTGTCACCACCACCATCACAGTCACCATGTTAACTTATTCATCCCTGTTAAAGCCCATGTAACTGGATAGCTGTTAATTAATATAGCTGTCGGGTAAATGGTTGCCGCCGGACCATTGCCACCATCCATCAGTAACATAATCTCAAGGTTGTTTTCATGCCAGGCCTCGGGCTCAATTAAGATAATGCTATGCAAACGAGGTCTCTCGCCATTAGCCTCATCACTGAGGGGCCGTTAATGGCATAATTGGGGCACTCCAAAGAACAATTAACGCAGCACCTCTTCACCACCTATGAGATCAGCAATAATCTGCGAGCATGACTGAGGAGTCACGAGTTGTGACCGCCGAGCGTAGAGTCGTGGCTACAGACTTACCCAGGAGGTCCAACAGGAGCAGGTGGAGAATGCAGAAATGAGAGTTGCAGCCAGCACTGGAGGCTTGTGACTGATGAGGTGTAATTAGCATAAAGTGCTGAAATCACACAGAGATATATTTGTTTTTATGACGGTAAACGATTGAAACTAAAAACAAACTTTTATTCTAAGTTTTTTTTTGCTGTCTAATAAAATCTGTGTCATACCGTGTTTGCATGTGTGTCTAAACAAATACGTATTGTAATTTGGGGGTGTGGCTACTCAGTATATGGTAAAACTAACAGGAAGAACTTCTTGAACTAGTTCAAGTCAGTTTTCTAAGCGCATTCTGATCAGCGTTTCTGTGGCTTATAACACTCTCTGATCTCACTGCCACTCTGTCACCTCTTTTTAAATTAAGGTATTGACCTTATAAAAGTACTTTTTGGGATTTGAGTCTCTACTGCATTGGTAGAGGATCATGTCTCTTCATCATGCTTCAGTGCTGTTTCTCGGAATAAAAAAACCCTCTAATTGTCATTCTACACCATTCAGTCTTTTAATAGCACAATTCATTAGCTAGGCTTTTAAAAAGTCTAACTAGTTAATATCTCGTGATGAGCATGAACTAAAACCTGGCTGTATGAAATATTGCTCAATTCAAGATTCATAAGGTAATGTGTTAAAATGTCAAAGTGCCATCTTTTCATCTTCCCACTGAGTCTGTTTAGACACAATGAAACAGTGTAAAGGAATAAGAATCAGTGCTGTAGCTAGTAATTCCCTTAAGAGAGTCGCAACTCATACAGTATATGCTCATTCTTTTCATGAATGAAGCACTGCTTTTCTAAATGCATCAGCAAACAAGTGCCAGAGAATGGACTATGTTAAGGATCCCATGTGGTTTAATTAGGGAACATAATTAAAGTCATATAAACAACTGAGCGAAATACGCTATAGTTACTACAAGAAACATTGCCAAGTCAGACATGTTGGCACTTGTCATATATTATCAGTAAACATCAGTGTTGGGATTGTTACCATTATTACAAAAACAAACAAACAAACAAAAAAAACATGAGAGATTATCTTGTTCATTAATCCCTGAAGAAAATATCTTGTTATAGAAGTTGTTACATTACTTTAACCCCATTTACCAGTTTAACAATATCAACCTAAGAAGATTTTTCTTTTAGTGTTTAAGGGTTAACACTTAACACTGGTTATCATGCAAAGAAGAAGCCATATATGAATGTGATTCATGGACCAAAGCTCATTTAAAACTAAGGCAAAGTGGGTATTTCTTTCCCAAATGTCCAGCAACTGGTCTCCAAAGTCTTCGCATGTTTCCAGACTGCTGTGAAAAGAAAAGGAAAAAGCCGTGGTAAACATGCCCTGTTCTGAAACTGATAATTTTCCGAAAATGTTAAATTTTCCCAGCTGAAACATTGAATATGTTTCCTATGTTCTACTGTGAATAAAATTAGACTTTATGAGATTCATTGCTTTCTGTTTTTATTTACATTTTACACAGTGTCCCAACTTTTAACCGAGACGTCTAGTTACAGTTTGACCTCAAAGTCTGCAAATTGTAAAGAGATTACTGAGGGGCTGGATGAAAAATGTAAGTGCAAGGGGTTTTGAAAAGGGGTGATGGGGTAGAGGTGGCAGTGCTTTGACACTGGTTCTGGAGGGGGTGAGACAGGATTGTGGTGCTGGCAGAAAATTGTAGTTGTGGTGAAGGTCAGTGAGGTAGGTGGGGGTCTGTTTTTCAGGATAGCAGTGACATGGCAAAGAATGCAGTGACTATTATTTGTACTACTCACTTTGGTTGTTGTTCTGGAAACATTGTCAAACTCCTTCAAAACTTGGCACCAAAATTGAGCATCTGAATAAATTTCAGGTGGGAGATTGACAATAAAAGTTACCGTTCGAGTTGTTAACAAGGTGAAAAAAGTTTGGCGACACAGCCCTGCAGGGTTGTTTGATTAATTTTTCACTGGCGGAATTCAAGTTTTCTTCAGACTTCAATTAATTCACAAATAAATATATTCATAAATCTTTTCTGCTTTGGAACGGTCCCTGTTTTTTCCTCATTGTTTATCGTTTCTCCTTCAATTCACTATGTAACAAAACTACTCCGCCCTTTTGAAGTTATGCACAATTGACCAAGAATCCAACAGCTGCAGATTGTTCCTTTATTTTCTATAAAATACAGCACTGATGCTCTGCTTTGCTTGACATCAGACAGAAATGTCTACTCATTCCACTCCAGATGGAAATGGAGCAGCTGGAACGAGATGCCAACCAATTTTTGTTTGGATGGAGATTCAATTTTACCCACCTAATAAAAATCTGTTATCTTGGTGAAGTGGATGGATTCATAGCAGGGTTGTCAAACATAAGGCTCAGAGGCATTAATTTGGAACTTCTATCTCCACTTTCATTGCTTTTTTTTTCACGCTTTTCCTGCCATTCATAGTGCACTACAATAACTAAGTATCAGATAAACATTTACTGGTTTTCATAATTTACTATAGAAATTTCAATTTTATAGTGGGTCAACAGTAAAAGTTTTTGTGAGTTAATAAAAACGTATC
This sequence comes from Pelvicachromis taeniatus, assembly GCA_015108175.1. Taxonomy (NCBI): domain Eukaryota; kingdom Metazoa; phylum Chordata; class Actinopteri; order Cichliformes; family Cichlidae; genus Pelvicachromis; species Pelvicachromis taeniatus. Next base: position 6,111 of record VURO01012376.1, read on the forward strand.
CACCAGAGTTTTAAGCACAAAGAGTCACGCTGACAGATTTCTTTCATTCACTAGAGCACAATCGTTCTAGTTGTAGTTAGCCTTCTTTCCTCTGAAAGAGTCCACTTAAGGGCAAAGTGGGCTGTACGTGGCCCCTGATGTGAAATAACCCTGGGTCCAACCCTGATCTAAGAGGTTGGACCCAAGAAATGTTTCGTCTGCTGTAGTCAGAATGTGTAACTGAATTTCAAGCCTAATTTTCTGTATGTTAAGTCAGATATTTGCTCATTTTCTGCTCTTAAGCAATGGAGGAGGAGGGTTTCTTTTCCTCTTTAAGTGCTGGAGGTGTTTCAGCTGTCAGTCATGCAACGCCCATGTGAACAGCCTTTACTTCTGGAATTCTGTCACAATTTTAAGGTACCGTGAGACTTAATTTATCAAAAAAAAATTTTAAATTAAGACTAAATACAACATTATGACTATAGAAAACAACAGACAAACTTTCTTATCCCTCACACTGTGAACCTGCCACCAAAATGTGTAAATTTCCAGGACACGTTCTGTGAGCTCAGTCACATTCCCACACATTTTCTTTCACAGCAGGTTTGTTATTGATTTGCAGGTTTTTTCTCTCTTCAGCAGGAGAGACAAAAGCCACATCTCTGCAATACTGAGGCCCTTCCCATCTGTTGTCTGCTCACACCTCCACTTTGCTACATGACTCTCTCTCTCTCAAACACACACACACACTAACACCATAGGCGGGCTTCAACTCTAGCACTAGCTATAATGATTCCTCTGACACACATTGGGGCACATCATTCCACAGCACAGCACAGCTTTGCAGCTCAAGGCCCCTAAACCTCCCTCACACTTCTCACTAGCAAGATATTTTGTGTTTGCGTGTGTGTGCGAGTGTGTGTGTGTTTATGGCCATGGGGCTGAGCAGTGAGTGGCTCCTTGGGAATTTTAAGAGTCAAGCCCCCCTAAATCTTCTTGTTTCAACTTTAGAAAATCAATAGGATAAATATCCTGTTTGCCCCTCTTGTCCTTAGCTGCCCACCTCCAGCTCGCTCTGGTTACTGGAGCGGAGAATCTCGCTCTCACCTCAGGCTATGTTTAAAATAATCCTTGGTTTTTGAGCTCTGAATGGCCAAGGATCTCAGGTGCTGCTTTTTTTTTCTTAACGGTGAACAAGAGGGAGCATCGTGTTAACATATGCTATCAGAGAGCGCCACTGGCTAAGTCCTCCAATCGACCTGCTCCGTATGTGATTAGGCTAGTGAAGCTGAGCCCGGCCCAGACACAGATCGAAGAGGGTACACTCTCAATATGGATGTGATTCGCGCCTGCCGTGGCCACATCCAGCTGCTTCTATTGATTTTATTCTTTCTTTTTTTGTCTTTAATTATATAATAGAAGCTCTGTTCTGGATTTAAACTTAAATCACATACTTTGGTGAGCGAATGTGTCTCTCTTTCGTAAAAAAAAAAGAAACATTTTCACTCATATGAAATGGGAATTTTATTGACTGCGTTTGGCAGCCCCTCTGGAGGCATTTTACGTAGCTACAGTGTGAATGTGCGGCACAAAAGTATATGTCTGCTTTTCTTTTTTTTAAGTGTTCCAGGTGATTGAACTAAAGACAAGGAGGCACTGACACAAAACTTTGAGTGTTCAGTTCAGCAGGCCACAACTCAAGCTCTCAGAAATCTGTTTTGAAAAGCTCCTGGATTAGTTCTCCCAGTACACAGCTGACTCTTCTAATTGGAAGACATCCACTTTTTTAACCATTTGATCCATCGGCAACTTTACTGGAATACATCCGTAAATTCTCTATCCTCCCAGGCGTGTCAATATTGACAGGAGAATGCAGGTTAGGAGTGAGTGAAAACACAACTAGACACTTACTGCTGTTTCACAGACAAAGACTCCTCATCAAACCTTTGTAAAGGTCAGTCCTGTCCAAGAATCATCCAAAACCTGTTAATACATACAAGGATCTACCCATATGGGAAGGTGATTTATATTCCACTTCAACTAAAATCAGTTAAAGGAATTCTTGTAGTCAAAATACACTAAAATGACTTGATTAGTGTGGCATTAATATAGCCTACCTTTGAAAAGCATGGACATACCTTGCCAAATCTTTGCTGTGTATTTTAGTATAATCGAAAGCAGAACAAAGCAAAACATTGTTAACAAGTGTTTGACAAACTGTCATGGATCTGGTACAAATGTTCACGTGACCTCCTCTCAGCCCAAACCGGTTGGGTTTATCTTTAAAATTGGATCACAACACACCTATGGAGTTTTGTTTCAGCGACTAACAATTTATGCTAATGAGCAAATACTTGAGTTCAGGTTAATACTGCACCTGCTTAGCATGGGCATGTGTTCAGTGTAAGCATAAACTATAGGTTGAATCACCAGTGGGCCTACACACAGCCCCATGGTGCCACTGGCATAGCAGTAAATTAAATTACTGTTTTCCGAGAAGGCGTGGTACATGTTTGGTAAAACCATGCAGGTAATTCTGCTCATGATAAGGAAAAGTCATCAAAGTCAATAAATCATCAATCCATCTAGCCACATTATAGTGTTCCAGTGCAATGCACTTCATTGTTGTAACACCTCATCATTAATTTCATAAGGACTTTTTTCATCACTGAGTGGCATGACTGTCACTGTAAACCAAAGTATTTCATGCCCTATAGACCTGGTAAACTGACCCATCGCGCTCCACTCATGGAGCACAAACATCAACCTAATTTCAGGAGACATGTCCTTCCTGCAAATGAGAGCACCGTCATTATCAACAAGTGCCATCAGACACCTGGAGGAGGACGATGCAGAGGCAGTGGCCGAGAATGGCAGAAGAGTTCGGCTTGGTGGGAGGGTGGGTAACCTGAGCCTCAGATGCTAATCTTGCTACGCTTGGGCATTTTGGGGGATAATTGTAGCCTTGGCTGAGCTCAGGTGATGATGTTAGTGATGTACTGGAGTTGCCATGTTGTACTTGCCAGTTTGCTCTTCTTCCCCTCACTTATCCTTCTCCATTCGCTTGGTCTTAGGCTCTTTTCCCCTTCTATATTTCCCCATCCTCCCTCTATATGAATATTCCCTAGAATACCAGACAAACCCACAGTAATCGGCAGTGGGGAAGGGTCGTGGGCGTAACTTTAGCTGGAGTAATGACGCCTAATCCCCTGCTGACTGGGGCCTGTTTAAACAGCTCCTGGCTGAGCCACCCAGTAATGGAGTAATTAACCCTGCAGCCCTCTTCTGCCCAGAAGCTCCGGTCCTCCACCACATACACACCCCTCATAATTCACTCCAGTTGCATTCCTGCTCTGTCATTGTTCTGGATGGGAAATAGTGGAAGATGGGAATTGATGGAAAAACATCAAACTGGCACTGATGGCGAATAAGCTGCAAACCCAGCGAAGAGTAATGCAAAGCCACCCTTCGCTGACATTGTCTTTGCAGTGATCTGTCGTTATGTGAAGAAGCAACACCGCAAATTACTGTGTGAAGAAACAGTAATGGGAACAGTTCAAGGTTCAAGGGTCATTATAAGCTCCGTGAATCACTCCAGGCACACAGAGTCTTCAGGTGCGAAACATATTTCTTTCCATTGATCTGATTTCCAGACAATCATACACGGCAGATTCCTTGTATTTGCTTTCGGTGGGCTCACGAAAAACAATCACCACAATCAAACAGCATACACTATACACAGGCATCCCATCAAGCCACGAGGAAAAGCCTTGTGTGTTCATGTCCTGGCTCTTGCCGTCTCCAGCCGGCTTAATGCGGAGAGGCGCTGAAGCGTTTGAAGTAAGCAGCCACCACACATTATGCCAGATGAAATGCTATCATGCGTGGTGGCTGAATGGTTTGTGTCATTAAGAGAATAAGGCAAACAGGGAGCCGAGTGTGCTCAGAACCTGCCTGCTCGCACGCCTTTCTGAGGGGAAGGCAAGATTAAGGGGATGTTCAGAGGCTCTCGTCTGTCAAGACTTCAAAGATGCCATCGACACTCCTTGTTTCTGCCGACGCAGCGACCAAATCGCACACACTCTGCTGCCTCTGTGGCTGTCAAAGCTCCTCTGACATCCCCTTTATCAGGTATACAGGCTTTAATCCAGACACAGATAAATAAATCAACACACAGGGGTCCCGCTCTTTTCAGCGCCTCCTGGTGGCAGGGTATTTGCACAGCCTACAAAATATAAAGAAGGCATTAGCTGTCTGTTGAGGACTACAAAGAAGGGCCAATTACATCGTACAGAAAAGGATAATTAATGTGCTATTTTCAAATACAGGGAAGACGATGAAAGAAGCGAATTAGCCATTAAGCACTGTATGTTTCTTTTTTCTCCTGGCAATCACGTCAGAAGTCTCAGGGCAGATAACAAGCGAGACGTGAAATCAGCAGTGGCATCAAGGCATACTCTTGCTGAATTGGGCTCATCTCCTCCTGCAAGCCTGAAATGAATTTCAAAGTCTATCTCTCAGTTTCTACAAACAGAGGAATATGTTGCTTTCCACCTTTTTTTTTCAGGAGCAGAGATCCATTTTGACAACCAGCACAACATCTGGAGCAGACAGATGAGAGGGAAAACAGAGGAGCTTGAATTAGAGTTGACACGTCGACATGCAGGCAGACACGGCGCACATCAGAGTCAGCCGCGTGCTGGTGTGTCTGGATGGACACATCAGTCTGTTTGGATATTGGCGAATACCGAGTGCAAAAAACCACAGCTGAGCAGGGCTGTGGGAAGCAATCTGAGATACTGACAATGAAATAAATACAGAGGAACAAACCAAAGAAAGAGCAGTGTGTATCCAATATAAATGATTTAACTCGCAGAGAACTTCCCGGTAAGGAGGAAAGGGAAAAACACATGCAAGGAAAAGGCAGTGTTGTACCTGTCTTGGTGTATTTCCGTTGGTTCTTTTCATTTTGTTTTAACAGCAAAAGTGAGGCAGACAGAGATCACCACAACAGAAATATGATGTCTGAACTGAGAAGAGAGATCTGTTGCTCTATTGTTCTGTTTGTTTGTTTTGAAGACCAGTCTGGCAGCAGAAAGCGCATCCCTTTCAGAATACAAAAGATGCCTTAGAGGCAACATAAGTGAAGTTTTATGCTGATGACTGACTGTTTGACAAACATCGGGGGTGAAACTACAACTCTCTTCAGCGAGGAAAAGGGAAGAAGGTTCAGGAAAAAAAAATAATAATAACAGGGGTACCTGGGTAATGTGTAAAAGAGAAAGAGAAAAAAGGGGTTTAAAAATGAGGGAGTGAGAGGACAAAAAAACTAATTTATATCCTATAAGAGGAATGTGAGGCACCCAGGGGGGGCCCTGTAAGTTGTGAAAAATTAAAGGAGACGGATTCAAACTGTCCAATTTCCACATCAAACAAACCCCAGGCTCCATGCTCCTGGAGAGGCTGCCTCATATCCAGCACATAGCCTCAGAAAAAGGTGCCCCCCACCCCCTCGTCTCCTCCTTCTTCCCCCTCCTCTTCATCCCCTCCATGAGTCCACCACTGCAGCCGCCTCATTTTTTTTTTTTTACATTTTTTTATTTATTTATTTTTTACTGGTACTCTCCATTTCCTCAATAACCCTGCTCTCTAATTCCCTTAAGCACTGTACTGGTTACACTAGCCACTGTCTTTCCCCTGCCTAATTATACCCTTGTGAGTCTATTAATCAACTTGTGAATTATTTAAGAAGGAGAGCTCTTCTGTCTGTAACTGGCTTTGACACTGTCAAGGGGAGACGGAGAAGAGAAAGGCAGAGGGTAGGTGGTGGGGGGGCTAAAGCAAAGGGGGACGAATATTAGGAAGGAGAGGAGGAAGGCGGTAGGTGGGTGGATGGATGGATGGAAGGGAGGAGAGAAAAGAAATGTAATGAAAAGAAAAGGAAGATGGAACCAGGGGCTTCTTGAATATGTCCCTCGAGGACCGGGCTGCCTGTGCACAGTGCGCTGCACCCAGACGATCAAAATTCACCCTGTTTGTTTTTTGGTGTTTTCTTTTTCTTTTTTTTTTGTCGTTGTTGTTGTTTTTTTCCTTCCCACCCTCTATTTTCATGCATAAGTTTTCATGATAAACAGGAAATTCATGAATATATGGAGTGATACAGTGAGAGACAGAGGAAGGAGGTGGGGGGCAGAGGGGTGAGGTGAAGGAATAAAAAGAGGAGTGAACAGTCAAATCCAAAGAGTGAGGCGAGACTTGGGGTAGATTATGTAGACAGAAGGAGTATGCACGCACGCACACATACATACAGTCACATACATTTGCGCACACACACACACACACACGACTTTGCATTGCAGGCAAACCAGGGTCCATCCGCTGTTTGACAGGAGGCAGCGTCTCCCCAGAGCAGCAGGTATGCGTGGCGATGATGGTTGTGGTTGTTAGCGTATGTCCTCTTCCTGCTCCCTTGGTCCCCGCTGCTGCAGCCGCTCCTCATCAGCCGGGAAGAGCGGCCGACCCTTCTAATGACTCCCATCGACACCGACACCGCCATAAGCAGCCAGAGAAGGAAGAAACAAGCGTTAAAGTGAGATCATTATTATTTTCAAAATGTTTTGTGCTTGCCGTTGGACCCCTTGGCGCATCGCACGCTGCTCACGGAATCGTAATGAACTCGAGTCTGAGGAGTGTTTTAAGAGGCCGAAGAAAAGAAGTTTACTTCAAAGACAGCATGCCAGTTTAAAAGGACATTTCACCCAAAGCGCAAAAAAAAAGAGAAAGATATATCTTCTCTCCTGCCTTTAGTGGTATCTATAAAAATGTAATTTTTTTGGCCAAGTTTGGAGCTATATGCCTGCCTGGAGGTGAATGGAATTTTATTTATGGTGGTCAAAGCATTGAAAGATCATACTTAAAAGCACTATATCTGGATTTTTCTTTAGTGGATGAGTACTCTATGATCCAGAGTAACACTTTCTAAAAAAAATGCAGAGTGCAAGTTAACAACTGAATTGATATAAAAGTTTGGACACCTTGTTCACATGTATGTACATAGGTATTTTTAAAGGGTGCATTGTGTCCAGAGTGGTGGTTAACACTGTTGCCTCAAGCGAGAAAGTCCTAGGTTTGAATTCACTATCTGGCCAAGACCTTTCTTTGTGGAGTTTGCATGTCGTTCCTGGCTACTCCAACTGCCTCCCACAGCCCAGAGATATGCAGTTAGTGGGGTTAGGTTACTTGGTACTTAAATTCCCCATAGGTGTGATTGAGAGTGAGAATGGTTGCCTGTTTCTCTGCATTAGCCTTGCAACAGACTGTCACCCTGTGGCATCTGGGATAGGCTCCCCATGACTCTGAATTGCACTCAGTCAGATAGATGAATCCAGAATGATATTCATGATTATTAATACAATTATTGTATATTGACCAGGTAATCTAAAACTGGTGCATGTACAAGTGTTACAGTACTGCAGGACTACCCAAACAATATTTTATTTCAATCATCATGTCTGAGAAATTTACAATTTGGATGCTTTGGTACAACATACAGTGTGCAACAGTGACACTAATACATGGATTGTGTACTCACACAGGGAAAAAAGTTGAATTTTGAAATGTCCTCAATGGTTGGCATCTTGTTTAGCAGGAGCAGAATGACCTCTAACTAATTCGAGGCAATCAGTAGGAGATACATTATCTATACATTATTAGATCTACAGTCAAATGGCAATGACAGTACTATAAGAGGCATTTTTTTCCTGAGGTATTAATGTCATATGTGTTATGCCATTGTTTGGTATTTATCAAGAATTTTTTTTTATTAAATGTCTGGATGGAGAGACAACAGGATATAAATGGATGTCAAATGCAGCCATTGTTTCTAGAAGGTGCAAAAGCTTTTAGGTTCGATTGAGGTCAATCCTTCCCCGTCATGGTGTACTACAGGCAATTATATGAACATAGGGGTCTCAATTGAAATAACTGAGGAAATATTAACTATACTGGATGCATTTTAGTCTGATACCAAAACACCTGATTTACATCAATCTTAAAGAATATTCTGAGCTTTCTTTGACTGAACCTTAATAATGATATGAACCATTTTTCTCTTCTCTGTTTCTCTTCTCTGTTGTCACTCGATGGTGTTATGTGGATGATCCAAAGTACCAGTGTTTCCTGGAAAAAGATATTTAAAAAAAAAAGATTTTTTTTTTCTAAATCTTGTAACCACGAATAAAATCCCACTCACTTTCACTGCAGTGGAGTAGTGGCAGCAATCTCAGGATGTACAACTGAAAACTTTGGCAAATAAAACCAACACTATTTTCACGGCTAGAAACCACAATATGCAAGTGACATTTTTTTGACATATTTATTGAGCAACTGAGCCTGTGGGCTGCACGGCTGTGTGTTTTCAGAAAGAGTGTGCCCACTTTGTGTGAATTGGTGAGTGTGTGTGTGTGTAGTAGCACATCTCATTAGGCCCAAGCAGCGCTGTTGTCTGCAAGGGTACGTAAGTCCACATCGCTCCGTCTCTGTGGGATGTTTATTAAATTAATAAAAAGTTGCTCAAGGCGAGCTGTACCGGGGAATGCCCTGGGCTCGGCCGTGATTGGCACTCTCCGCCGCCTCGCGTTTTCTCAAGGGTCCGCCTGCGTTTGCTTTAACTAACTGGCCGTGACTGAGGAGAGCGGGCTGACATAAAGCTCCTCTCTTCTCCCTCCTCCTTCTTCTTTTTCCTATCTATCTCACCCCTCATCTGACTGGGCCCTGTTTGCTTTGAATTGGGTGTTGCAGAAAACTAGTGAAACGTCCAGCCATATCTTGTTTTTAGAAAGAGCTAATTAAATTTAAAGTTATTAGTTAAAATCATATAAATATGTACAACTTGCAGAACAGTGCATGAAATCTATAAATCATGCTTTCTTTTATTTTAATGACACGTCTTATGTTTGTCTTCTTCAGGTGATGCTTTTTTTTATAGTATAAACATCACTTTTAGAGCAGTTCCACATCTTTCCCTCATCTTACCTCAATTTTGAAGATAGTAGCTTTAATGCCCTGTGATGTGATGTTAACACTCAGTTCTTCTTTACATAACTCAGCGAGACAGCTGTTCAAATGCCTATAGACACACACAAAAAAAGAACAGAGGTCACAAAGCGGAAACAATATTTATATCGACAGAGAATCGTCAGACGAAGAAGGGGTGAAGAAGACTCCTGTGGCAAAGATGAGCCTTGTTTGTTGGAGGAAAAACAAAAAAAGAAAAGAGTCATTATACAACCATTTCTCACTTCACACAAACACTTTATTTAGACTACCGGCATTATGTTCCAATTAAACTCAAAAGAAAAGTCTGGCATTTCAAACTCTTATGAGAATCTTCATATCGCCTTCCAGGAAGAAAAAAAAACAAAAACACAAAGGAAAAAATTAAAATATATTATCATCTTTTAAAATCCTTTTAAAAATAAACAAGACAAACACAAACAAAACACAACAAAAAAGCCCCACTCTGTCTCTTTCACTTTCTATCTCTCCGTCTATCTGGCTCTTTCCAGCTCGGCTGGGCGACTCTCTGAGGAGGAGGAGGAGGAGGAGGAAGCTGAGAGAACTCATTTGCATATAAACTGTGAGAGGCAGGGATTGTCATCGGCGGCACATTAGACGCAAGGAGAGCGAAGGGAGAGGATTTTCATGTGCAAATTTCAGCCTCGCCAACTCTGTGCATTATTATTTCATCAACGCCTAAGAAGGAAACCCCTCCGATCCCCAAACCCCACCATCATCCCCATGGACGCCTCAAGATTCAGTCCAAATCCCCCCCCGCCCGCTACGGTTGCGCCACTTCCCCACAACGCCCCACTGCTGAGTCGCTGTTTGCACCGTGGGTCCACAACGCAGGAGTCGTCAATCCGCCTCTGAGACAGGCGTGAGATCAGATAAGAGGGAGCTGCAGGAAGAATGAGCGCACATACACCAATTGTGACCAGCAATATTGGTGTTCCCTTGCATTAATTGCTTGTAAACTGCAAAGCTGGAGGCTTGCTGGCTTTCAAGTTTAAAAAGGAGATTACAGCCAATTAGCAAGTCCTCTGAAAGCACTTTACTGCCTGGGGAATAGCAGCTGATCCCTAATATGGGACAGCTGTGAGCAACAAAAGAACAGTCGCAGTCCTGCTTCTGAAAACACACTTGCAAGTGGAGCACTTTCAAAAACACACACGCATTGTATGCACTCACATACAGTCTTACACGCAAATAATAAAAAAAAAAAAAAACCCTGATTGATAGCAATGGCTGCAAAGAAGTGCCATTATGGGCATGAAAAATGAATGAATGCAAACAGGCACGAAGTGCGCGCACACATTCCCAAAAGTGACAAAACGGGAGCAGGCAGGGAGGTAAATATGTTTTAAAAGGTGAGAGGAAAACGTTTGTGGGTTGGGGAACGTATTTCATCCTTTTAAATCAATTTGTCAGGTTCTTCTCGGAGCCGCGTTACCAAAAGAGCCGAGTGTTTCCCTGTAAACTGCCATCTTTAATTTCTTTGTCTGACATGCTCCACTGTACCACGACACACTAGAGACCGAGCGTGAGGTGAGCAAAAGGTTCAAAGCCCAGATGGGAGCAGAGCCTGTGTACCCCTGAGCACCGTGGATTACCTCATTCACTCTCATGTCAAACAGTAGGTAGGAAGAGGAGGAACACAAGTCAAAAGATCTCCACAGGCTCGGTAATCCACGATGATTTATGCCGAGCCCCACGACTCAAACATTACGAGTCAAGCTCGCTGATTCCCTTCTTCCTCTTTATCTTTTCTCTCTGTGTTTCATTCCACTTTCTGCCTGTTTTCTGTCTGTGTACCTCTCTGTCACGTTCGCTGTGCACCTGCACATCCTCAGCTACACCCCGCCGCTGCCGCCCTGCCATCTTCTTGTGCCTTCTCTCCCGTCCCCGCACGCACATTAGCAAAAACAGCTGTCTGCCAGCTATTGTCACTTCAGGTAATGAGACTCTTAGGTTTCACACAAAACAGTTTGTGAAATCTAAATATCGAGGTTCACAGTACTAAAAATGTGTTTTTGTTCAACAAAAACACATTTTCGTGGATTTAAGGCTGTTAACAACCCAGATAGGTAGCCAAAATTAGAAGCTATCGCTACTGGTTATTGTGATTATTGAGACAGATACCTGAACCTGTACCGCTATCACAGTTTAATGCTAATCGTTTCATTGCATTGCTATTTTCCTTTTGCCAAAACAGCAGCACATTCAAGCCCTCTAATACGAAGTTTGTCCTCTTCTTGTGCTAAAAGAGGAGGATTTAAAAAAAAAAAGTAATGACATGGTGCAGCTGTACACAAACACGTGCACAGTGCATCAAATTAAGCCTCACAAGAGTTAAAGCTGTAAGCTTTATCAAAACTGAAAGTTTTGAGCCTAATCTTAAAATGAGAGATGGCATCGTTCTCCTGAATCCAAACCATAAGCTGGTTCCACAAGAACGGTATCTGATAGCAGAAGTGAATCTGTAGCTTCACAGAGCTCTTCAGTCTTGCACCAGGACGTTGATAACAGATAGTTTGGGCTCAATGATTTCCAGGGTGAGGCTTCCTTCAGTCAAACTTGTTCTGAGAGGATCAGAGAATTGATCGCATTGCAATCAGTGTTGTTTGGAGGCCACATCAACAGCTTGGCCTCTTCTCAGAAGACTGGACATTTTAAATTTTTATTTAGGTTTAAGCACGAAAAACAACTTGGTTACCTTTAGAAAAAGATCAAGGTTTGGGTAAAAATACAACAGTTACTATGTCTTTTAAAACGTTGTTTTCCTTGGTTGGTGGCACCTCCCTTGCTCAGCATCTTACAAAAAAAATATATTTCCTGTTACTCACAAATCTGTACTTACTGACACAGAAACGTGAGAACTTGTTTATTAGCACCAAAAGATCAATTGATTTTTTTGTGGCTATTTCACAAAAGGCTGTGACACTGGGCTGAAAATGTTCCCCAAAGCATTCTTGACAATTATTTGCTGGGAAGCAATGTGTTTTTATTTTTTTGGCGGAGACCTTTGCTGTTGGACCATACCATTGCTGTCAGAGTATGTGTTGCCCTGCAACAATATTTAGGTGTGTGATTTTTGTCGAAGTAACATCCAAATCAATGCTTAGACCTTTTTTTTTTCCTAGTAAAATATGAGTCACTGCACCTGTTGGTGGTTTTAATGTTGTGGCTGATTGGTGTATACTTCAGAGTCTTGTTATTATGGCTTTGTGTTTTCTTCTCTCTCTTTGTCTGTATTTGCTACCTCATATTGCTTCTCTAACTGATAACATGATCATTGTTTTCTACCTTGTCTGTTTTGCTGCGCTGCAATAAAGTCTATTTATCAAGGTGGATAAATATTAAAAAAAAAAGAGTAAACATTCGACTGGCTCAAATAACTTGTCACTGTTGACTTTTTGCATCCATAGGGTGTCCATTTTTGTAGATATAGGACATTAATATGATGTCAGTGATCAAATATCATTATTTTGTATTATAATAATTATAATAAAAAGATCTTTTTTGAGACACAGTCGGATTCAAAGTTCTCATCAATCTCTGTGCTTCTAAGCATTTTAAGAAACGCCCAATTTATATCCACTAAATAAAATGCTGAGACAAACCAGCACATTTCATTTCGTTTTATATATTTACTTCATATACTCCACTCAACCGCTGCTTAATTCTGCATGCCAGTTATCTTGTAAGACTGGGTGTCCCGTGCTCTTGCTGTGCTCAGGGGAGTATTTGTTTATAGCATGACCCTCTCTGTAAAGTCAACATCTGTTTCCAGTCGGGCTTATTCGCGACACCACCATCCTTCAACATGATGGGTTTCGCCTTTTAACGCATCGCAGTTAACCACATCCTAATTAGAACTAATGACTTGCTCGTTAAAGACCTCTACAGCTAATTGGCGTACTGAACTGCAAGCAGAGAAAAAACCACTAGGAGGTGAGGAATTAAAAAAATAATAATATGTAAGTTGTAAAACGAGGGAGGCTGACCAGAGAACGCTGCTAACCTTCTTATCAAACTGCATTTTTAATTAGAGATAATCAATATTCAAGGCAACAGATTTAACACAGTTTATATATCCATCACAGATCATAAATACTTAATGATTTAAAAAAAAAAAAAAAAATCAGAAACCCCAACACTCCCAAATTTTTATTCCCTAAGTTTATGGCAATCTGGCAAATCAGATATGATTAATTATAAATTGAACTATTACAGCACGCTTCAGAACCTCACATTCACAAATTGCATCCACAACTGGGGTTGAACATGAATTTGCTCTCCTGGTATTTCTGCAGCTCGTATGCAAAGTCGCTGTGTCTGATTCGCATGCAGGGTCTGTTCTGCACCCTGTAGTTTCATTTAGATCAAAAAGACTCAAATAGACAGAGAATCACAGGATATCCAGAATATCTGATCATCCCCCCATCACACCTCACCTTGCCTCTGAGAATCTGAGCAGCTACCGAGACAATCTCATTAAAGCGGAGATGTAAGAACCGGAGGGAGAACTATACAACAGTAATACTCCTTGCTGTTGAGTTCGCTGTAAGATACAGTGAATCCTAAGTGCTTCAGCAACCCTCCATGTTGGACCGTAAGGGAAGCAATGGACATAAGTGGAAGCTTTGACAGTCACACCACATTAGTGCAGTAACTGTAAAAAGGCCTTTCTGGGATTTGTTCCCTAAAAATACTCTCACACCACTGGAAGCTGAAGTCTCTCTGGAGCCTGATTTGATGCCTTGCAGCCTGAGGACAAGGCAGGCAGAAAAATAAATAAATATAATAAAACATGCCCTCAAACAGCTCCTATTACATACACAACATGGCAAACAGTGGAAAACAATAGAGTTATTTCAGTGCAGAAAGAAGCAGGACAGAGAGCAATGGCATCTTGGGGCAGAGGCCTGCAGGGCTGGGTGTGGGCCGCTCAGGTGGAGGTGGTAGGAGGGGTGCTCTAATGGGCTTGGGGAGGCTGCCGAGCCCTGTTGGAGGCCCACAGGAGGCCTTAGCCTGTGGTCTTGCCTTGGGCAGGCTTGCCATAGCAGCAGTCAGGTGGGCTGACAGACTGAGGGAGAAAAGGCCCTCCCCATGTGGCCTGCCATCACTCCCACAGCCCCCTCCCCTTTTCCTCCCTCTGCACAGATGTTCAGGGTTTGGGGAGCAACAAGCTGCGCAGAAACAAACAAAGACGGGGATTTAACATCTCCAAGTTGCATCTGAGTGATATCTTTCAGTGGATTGCTCTAATTGAGTCTCTGTGGTAGCTTTTAATTTCGGCATGTGTCGACCTCTCTGCTGCAAGATTAAAAGTTAAATGTTTGCTCATGCAACATGAAGGAGCCCGAAGTTTGACGGTTATTAATTAATGGTCATTTATAGGCATGAATTAAACATTAACACAAGTCTGACATGTTGACACGCGTTAGTACAAAGTTTAGGTTTGTGGAGTGTGTTTAAAGTAGATGAAAGCAGCAGCAATGCCAATCTGCTCGTCAGCACATATAAGTCTTTTCTCAATGATCTGCTCTAGACTCGCTCCGTACTTATATAGCCGACCTTTGACCCAACAGCTCCCTGAAGCCCCATCCATACAGCCCGCTGTAGGAGGTAAAGATCAGGGCTGCCCAGCTTGGACTCACCCCTCCTGACCAGTGAGGCGTGTGAAGCCTCTGGCATGACTCTCAGCATGGGAAAAGTGCAGCTTTATCACCGCTGCTCAAACATTCATCACACAAACCTCTCTTGCAGTATGTTCCAACGGGAGACAATAACGCCTCCATCAATTCCCATCTGAAGCCGCCGATTTCGACAAAAGGTGGCACAGAGGCAACTTCAAAGTTCTGGGATACTCAAAGAAGAAAAAGGAGAAGCGAGTAGGGACAGTTGAGGAGGAGGATCTCTTTCCAGTCAGGAGGGAGGTCATTATCAGGCCATGTTTACGCCAGTACAGAGCATACTCATGCGTGCTTCTGTTTTAACATTTGAAATACAGTACTGCAGCCATCACTTCAGGCAAAATAGTTTATGTTCCTATGTCTGTGTGCGTGTGCCTGTGTGAGTGTTGTACAAAAACTCCACCGAGGCGCCACTTTAAAAGGTATTTGCATTATTTCTGCATAGAAAGGTGAAGGTCAGTGTTTCCCCAGCCAATCGCAGCATCTCAGCATAAACAGCAGAATAATACTTTAGAAAGTACAGCACCAGGAGACTAGACTGGCAAAAATGTCATATTTAACGAGTCATTTGGTTTGTTTTCAGCTTTTTTAACAAAACAACCCCCCACAATAATAAATTGCCATTAAGGCCTATATTATTTTCCTGCTTACAGCAAATATTTGACATGAATGCACTCAAGCAAAGGGAAAACAGCTCTCACCTGAAAGGTAACAAATATGTGGATTAATGAATCCCATCAGAATATATTTACTGAAAAAGCAACAACTAGCATCAACTGTCTTGTTGAAGGCACATAGCGTATTTTATCAATTCTTGATCTGAAAAGCATCTTTGATGTTTAATAGCTGTTAAAAATATATGACTGAAATACAAAAGTTTCATAAAATAGAAAATCCAGAAAGTTGTTTACAGCATTTTTACTGTAAGGGTGGGGGAAACAAAATCGATACAGCACGGTATTGCGATATTTTGCAATGTGATATCGTATCAATCTAGTGACACCGAATACTTAAATTTTATTTCATTACATAAACTAAAATACTGTGGGAATACTATGAATAATGGGGTTCATCTTGCCTGATAGGTGGAAATCTCTCTGCAAACAGTCGCAATCTGTTAAACTTGAACTGACTGCAATCACTCTCAGAGAAAATGTTAAAGGTTTACAGATGATCGTTATCTAATCTATAAATGCAGATAAACTGCTCACATTTTAATCAGTTTGAAGGAGTCTTTGAGAGAACTTGACTCAGGTGGCTGGCAGCTGATTCTATTCTGGATATTAGTTATTATTAATCCTCCACAGCATGTTTTTTGTCCCGTCTTTCTCGCTTCACACCTAACCAGTTGCAGCAGATGGGTGCCCCTCCTGGAGCCTGGTTATGCTGGTGGTTTCTTCCTGTTAAAAGGGAGTTTTTCCTTCTCACCTTCTCACTGCTATGCTCAAGTTATGCTCAAAGGGGACCATTTGATTGTTGGGGTTTCTCTCTAATATTGGAGGGTCTTACAATATAAAGCACCTTGAGGCAACTGTTGCTGTGATTTGGCACTGTATAAATAAACTGAATTGAACTGATTATATTTCTCTAGAACAGGAATGTTGCTAATTGCAAATGCAGTAGTTAAATATGCAGTTCTGTTAAATGTGAATTTCTCTATTTGTAGCAATAGATATCTTTAACAATTTATCACAGTTAGTTTCTGTATTATCAGAACCAGATTGTGTGTAATTGCCAACTTGACCCTCTTGATAAATAAAGTTGTATCTAATCTAATCTAATTCAATCACAGACTGACAGAAGGCTGATAACAAATTGGCTTGGTCTTATGTCAACATTTAGGTTGGCATGCTGGTATGGTTGGTGTATATCATTTTGCAGTAAAACAAAAATAACTAAGGTGAGCTAACTTTATGTTATTAGATAAAAGTGACCAAGTTTAACTTTAAGGATATAATTTGCAGTTGAAAAAATGTGATGAATATTGCAAAATGTTAAAAATTGCAATAACATATTGTAAGTGAAGTATTGTGATGATATTGTATCGTGGGGAAAGGAAAATCTATGCAATGGGTGTTTGCTTTTGAAATTTTAACAGCACGACAATCATATTTCCCAGATGGCAGCCTTCATAATACAAACAAGTGTACTCTGTGGGGACCTCATAATGACAAACCAAGGTCCCTACAGAGTAAATAGTTCACCTAATTCTCTACTTCTTTTAAGTAATATTCTGCTCCATGTTCTTCTTCTGCTGCTGCCTTTGTCTGTCCTGGTCAACATTTCTTTGTGATGTGGCCATCGTGTTCAAATAAAGCAGACTTCTCTGTTAATGTTAGTGTTAGCGCCCATGTTGCGACTCCTTGATCACTTCAGTACAGTGTGGGCACAGAACACAAACACTTGGGTTGTGCAGAAGAAACCGCTGAACTCAATTTTTAAGAATCAAGAACAGTTAAGAACAATGAAAGTGCAGCTATTTCTGTGGCAGAGCTGTTTACAGACCTGCTGCGCCGCTCACTGTCTCTACAAACCAGTTAACCCATAATTCATTAACATAAAGTGTGACTGAAAATAGCAAAACAAAGTCAAACTATGCCATATCAGTGATGTCAAGTGAAGTATGATAACATATTTGAATTGGAAATCTGGCAAAGTGATGATAACAACCTTGTGCACTCGCTCGGAAGGCGAGAAGAGGGTTAAGCGAACAAAGCCTTGAAAAAGAGTCCAATTCTCCAGCTCCTGCCCCAATCCTCGCAGTTACCCCCACAAAGTACACAAGAAAAAAGAAAATAGTATCATGCATATCATTCATTAGCAGCAAATAAAAGAAATTCTCTCTAATAGTGCCCCCAAATCCCTGAGCTCCCAGCACCACGGCGCAGGGAACTAAAGAAATGGGGGAGAGAGATGCAAAAGGAAGCCGTCTCCCTCAAGTGCTTGTTAGGCCCAAATTATTATGGCGATGAATAATTTTAAAAATAAATAAGAAAATAAATAAATAAAAAAAGGAACATTTATAGATCTAAGTATTATCAGAGGAGCCGCGGGTCTGTTGCCAAGCTCTCTGGGCCCGTTTGAAATCCGCCTTTGTTTTTCACTTTGATCTTTAACTGCTAACCTATCCATTGACTTCACCTGAATCCCCCACCCGTTAGCGCCTCTTCACCCACTTCCTCCTGTTAAACTTTTCTCCTACGAGGCGCAGCACTGCCCGCACTAAGTGGCAATCATGATCGCATCATCATCCTCATCATCCTCGTCATTAACTTTCTGTTCTTCCACAACAATAATTAACATACTGCACAGGGAGCAAGATGAGGCAGAGAGATGCTGTGGTAAATGAATATAGAGCAACACAGAGCAAAGAGTCGAGGGAAGGAAGCCATGTTGGAGAAAAAAAAAAGACAGAAAGGAGATGAGAGAACACTGAGACCAGCTCGAAGACTCTGGCTTTCTCTCCTTCTATCACAGTTTCTCTGATTTGCATTCTTTTTCGCTCCTTGCTTTCATTTATTTTCCTCTTGGTTTCCTCTGCTTACTGTTTATCTTTTTGTCTCTTCTTTGTTCACTCCTCTTATCTTTTACATTTCTTCTCATCTACTTCTCTCTGACTTTCCTCCTCCTCCTCTGGTCACTTCTTCCTGCTTCTCATTTCTTGTTTCTACTTGTCCTGCCATGCTTTACATTCCCATTTGGTTCCTCTTGTTTAATCCCATCCTTTCCTTTACTTATCACTCCTTCCTTCTTATGTTTTTTTTATTGTTTATTCATAAAATCACTCAATCATTCTCATTTTCTTCTACTTTCACATTTTTCATTTCCTCTTCTCTTTCTCCCATGTTCTACTTTTGTCACCCTCATTTAATTTCCCTTATTTCTTTTTCTTCTTTTTACACTTCCCTCCTCAGTATCTTCTTTCCTTTGCCATCCTCTTGCTTCTTTTTCTTTAATCTAAGTCCTTTTCCTCCTTCCTCGCATTTCATTTTCTCTCATATGTTTTTTTTTCTTGCTAAGGATCCCTCTGCTACCCCTTTTCATAATTTCTTCCTCTTTTTCTTATTTTACGTTCAACTTCATTCCTTTTATCTCATTTCCTGCCACCTTGCTTCATCACTTCTCACTATAAAATCTCCTCTTACCTATTTGTATCATCCTTTCTTCTTTTACAATATCATTACCTCTTTCCTGTCTTTTTTACCCATCATCCTGTATATGCTTTTCCATGCCCACACCCTTTGTCTCATTTCCTTCTCTTTACCTTCATATGTTTTAGTCTTTTTTTAATCTACTTTGCTGTTCTCATTTTCTCACAAGGCCACTTTTCCATTTTTGCTGTTTCTCTTTTTCTTATTTAATGTTACTACATGTCTTCTTTTCTAATTTACTTTCTTTTTTCCTCTCATGTTCTCATTTATGCTCTTTCTTTCTTCATCTACTTTCTTTTGCCTTTCCCCCAACACTTCCTTTAAATGCTTTTCCTTCCTGTTTCCTAGCGTTTCCTCAAATTTCCTTTCCTCTCTTTCCTTCTCATTGACTTTCACCTCCTGCACTGATGTTTCTTCTACTTTCAACTTTGTTTCCTTTCTTTTCAGTTCATATGCTTTCTAACTGTCGCCTCTACTTTTCTTCCTTTTTTCACTTTTACAGTCTTCTATTTTTCACTCGTCCCATGCTTCGTATCTCACTGTCCAAGCACCCTTCTTTTATCTCATTTTCCTGAGGTTATCTCCTCTTTGATCACCTACTTCTATTCTTTTTCTCATTCTCTTCTGACATCCGTCCTTCTCCCTAATTCCATCCATCCATCCTTAGCCGCTTATCCTTTTCAGGGTCACGGGGGGCGCTGGAGCCTATCCCAGCTGTCTTGGGGCGAGAGGCGGGGTACACCCTGGACAGGTCGCCAGTCTGACGCAGGGCTAACACACATCTTAGCTATAGAGGCAAGCGTCAAAAGCAGAGAGAAACAAAATTAATCGTTGCAGCCACTAACAATATTCTCGTCTGTAACAACCAGTCGCACTCACTCCTATGGGCAATTTAGAGTTTTTCAATTAACCTATCTCCACAAACCCATGCAAACACGGAGGAACATGCAAACTCCACACAGAAAGACCCCGGCCTGATGGTGGAATTGAACTCAGGACCTTCTTGCTGTGAGGTAACAGTGCTAACCACCGTTCCACCGTGCCGCCCTTCTCCCTAATTCCTCAGTTTTTATTATCTTCTTCTTGTCTCATTTATTTCCTTTTCTATGTTGTTCCTTCTGCTCTATTCTCATCTTCCTCTTAAGCGTTTCAGACCTCCAGTGAAGCAGCATCTCAACCCTGTGGTTGGCCTCTGATTCATATTATACTGATACACATCCCAACATCCCATTTTCACTGTACTCTTCCCCACCCCCTCCCCTCCTCCTTCTCTGGCTCTCATGTTTTCCCTGGTACCAATCGTCACCCCCCGCTCTCCCCACATTGCTCCCCAGGTCCCTGAGTGGCTCGCTCGATTCTGTTTCATCACACATCAAACGGGCCCAACGCGATCCACGCAGGGAGGACCCAGGGACCCGAACATCTGCACGGGGAGGCATGTGTCGTGTGGTACTCCAGCGTCCGAGGGGGTGGGGGCATGCAGTGCTACGAGCAGATGTCACCGGGAGCTGAGCAGCAGGCTGGGGGGATGCCGCAGGGAAAGAGAGACATAGCGAGGGACCCACCCCTGCAGCCCTGCCTGGGGAAGAGGGAGAGAGGAGATGAACCTGAGTTTCTCCAAACACTCCACCTTTGCTCTGCTCTCCTTTCCTCACCTTGCAGCTCAACTCCCCCTCCTGCTCCCCATTTTGACAGTACATTTAGGTAATTAGTCACCTCAGCACTAATAACCTAATCATTGCTTGTCTGGGTGTGTTTTCTCTCCATTTCAAAGTCTGTGTCCTCCATGGGTTCTCCCCAGAGTCCTGGTGTGGGGTTGGAGGGGCAGACGAAGCGTACAATTACCTTTGTCTGGCTACTCCCCATGGCACAGAGAGAGCCAAGGCTCTGATCCCAACCAAAGCAAGGGCCCCTTTTTAATGGAGAGAGAGAGCCTGCTCTTTGGAAAGGGTCAGGATTGCTCTCACATCCATTAACACCGGAGCTATTTCATCACTGCCTTGTTCTGGCAGACGGGAGCTGTAGGGGACTGTGATCAGCCTCAGTCGAGCACAGACCCTGACATTTCCCCAGTTAGTGAAAGTGGCAATCCGGAGCTTCTGCTGTCAATGAGTCATCAAAGGGCTTGTTTGAGAACAGCTGTTGACGTCAGTGCACTGCCACAAGCGTTAACCCTTGTTGAGATATGAAGTTGTTTTTTTTTCCCCTTCTGCATGCATGGGCATCATACAGACAGATCTCTAAGTTCACAGTTAATCTGCCATCAAACAGGCAGCATCTTCTGACAGCTCGAGCATCACGGTGAATATTAAAATCTTGATTTTGGCAGGTGTCTGGTATTTATTACATGTATACTTTGCGCACTGCCCACCATTTTCCAAAGTGTACTTTAAAAATCGGTTGTTGTTATTTTTTTGTGTTTAAATCTCTTCTATTTCAGAGCAGTGAAATCTTCCAGTAGCGATTCATAGTTTTCGAACTACTTCACTGTCTCACACAGAGCTACAGTCACTGTTCACAACCGCAAAGTTGTTTCTACAATTTTAGTGTGTTCGTGCGTTTTTAAAGCCAGAATGTGGAAACAACACGGATAATACGTATAAGATTTGTCGAATTTTAATGCTCACAGTGTTTACAAAACATGTTGAAAGCTGCATTTCCAGTATAAGGAGTAATAATAAAAACAAAGTTGTACCTTACCTGCAATTTTTCCAGCATTCTATGATTTGATTTGACAAATTTATTTTCACTCGTGATGTTTTTGTGTAGGACATCAACAAGTTGCCAAAATGTTATCTGTTGTTTTTGTTGGGTTTGTTTTGTTTTTTTTTTCACAACTTGAGGATGAGTTCACGTGAATTTTCCCAGTTGGAAATTAATTTTTTACATTATTCCAACCCTGCATGAATGCACAATGAGGTTTAGACATACAGGGTACAAAAACTGTTCTTAACTGTGGGGTTGTATTAGGCCAATATGATGAGTATTATAATGCATTTATATTACATTTACAAAGCAGTTTAGCAGATGGACAATTTTTTTTGATTATCAGTCACTTTAAAGTACAGCTGAAGCTGTGTTTAGTTTTGCAGACATTTTAACACAAACTACAGTAATGCACAGATGGAAAGGTTGAGAAATAAACAGAAATAGTCACAGTGAGTTTATGTAATAAGCAGTAAATGCGCTAAGAAACTTCCTAGATTTTCAATCTGTATTTGCTTTTCAATTTAGAATATTTTTCAAATCTCCACAATTTAGACTTGTGTCCTGTAAGCAGTAAAACACATCTCCTTACCGTTGCTCTGAAATCACCTTCATTCGTTCCTTATAATCTAGTGTCGTGTTTTTGGTTTTGGATCTCCAGCTGTGCTTGCTGCAACAGCCTTCATGTCACCCTCTTTATTATTCAAGTTTCTTGGAGCCAAACAGCTGTTTTGCATGGCAGATTGAATCAGAGCTTGTCATGACTTCTTTACTTACTCCAGTGATGGATAGAAGGACTAAATTCTTGCATCGCGGCACAGCAAAAAAACAAACAAAACAAACAAACAAACAAAAGGAAAGAAGCCGATGTTGTAACCCCTCAGCTGATGACGAATTGCAGAAAACTGTAGTTTTTAAGTGTACTGTGGAGGTTGTTAGAGTGAGAGTTTCACAGTGTACATCTACACTTGTATATAAATTAAGTTTCACAATGAATAAAACATCTAAACTTCATGTGCATAGATTTTTAGCTATAGAGGCAAGCGTCAAAAGCAGAGAGAAACAAAATTAATCGTTGCAGCCACTAACAATATTCTCGTCTGTAACAAACTCCTTCGAATGGATTTCACAAGGAAATGCGTGGTAGACAGGCTTTATTAGATGGAGCTGAATGCATTGCTTTGGCTTGATGGCAAAGTCTATGCGCTTTATCACAGTCTGGGTAATGAGAGATAACTTCCCTGCTTCTGCAGGAATGGAGTGCAGCGCCACAACCCCCATGCATTTTTTATCAGCTGCAATTACTCAGGGCTTGTTGATATTTCCCATTCGTTTCATTTGGGAAAATTTGCATCTGATAACCAGAGGCCTGCTTTAGGGCTAACCGAACTGTGCTGCAGTAAATTAGAGGTCTCAGACTGTCCAACAACAAACCGGAGGATTTGCTAATGGCCACTCTGCAGAAGAGGTCATCTGCTTCCTTTTTTAGATGTACTGTGCACATTCATTCTCCTGGTAGTTTAGTCAAAACTTGTGAATAGTATGCATAGTGCTTTTCGGTCTTCTTTATTTGGATTGTCCTCCCTCTTGTCACACGCAGTGGCATGAAAATGATGAAATAGTTTGCGATTTAGGACCTCGCTCAAGGTGTAAGGTATCACCCGAATACCAAAAATGCTCAAATTGCCTTAACCAAGACGAGCTTTGCTCCATTTCTCCAACTGCACTATATAAGTAGCAAAAATTACCTAGATGTAGGCCCAGCTTCCTCAAAGCGGTGGCATGTTGTGGAGCCCTCGAACACGGCAAGGGGAAAAAAAATGCACTTTGGTACTTTTCATTTATCTAATGTTCATGTGATACAAAGATAAAGCACCACAGAGCGAGACTGAGGGAGTCTTCAGTTTCAACTCTTCTGTTCTACCAGACTAAACCTTCACAACAGTGACAAACACCACCATGTTCAGTGTGTGCGTTTTTCTTGTATAGTCCTCAGTTGCTGTCTCTCAAAATCGCCACTCGATAATCAAAACTTTTGGAATCTTGGTGTAGGCCTGGAGTTTTTAGAAAACTGGCTTTATTTTAAACAATTAAACTAAAAATAATTTAGCTTTAACCAAAGTCTTGCGAGACTTGGTGTCTCTTAACTGGACTGCCCTCACATACCTTGTCAGGTATAGACAGTTAGCAAGGCAACACTGTAAACTCATGCACTGCCACTGCAAGCCAATGAGGGGTTGTTGGGCAGCTGCAATGTGGTACAAACCAAAAATGGCCAAAAATTAGGTGTCTCAATTACTTGAAAAGATATACAAAATCCCTGTATTGCCAGAAAATACATAATTGAGACCCATTCCAAAAGTCTTTGCATGATGAAGCAATCCATGATGGCTGGGTCAAAATATGTGATTATAGAGCATTTAATATATGCAGACTATGACAGGTGGTCGCAAGCCTAAAGATGTCAGCCACTGCCCCAGAGTAATAAAAGAAAAAAAGCACCGCATGATGTTGCTTTTGTATTGTCGGTTTCTCCAGCGTACAGCGCTTTCTTTAATCAACTCTAATTAGCAGCAGTTCTGCTCAATGGATGCCGCAGACCTGAGGTAGAGATGAAGCTTTGAATATCAGTATCTCCCTGACAGGACGGGGAAGATGAGAGCTGATTGACAGGCAGCCTTCTACCCTGATCAAGGTGAGGAGTCCAGGGTGGCTGCTTCCTGGTGTCTTGGATTTCTTGTAATTGACAGGTGCAGAGAGACATTCGGGGGTCCTCGTGGAGCTCTTTGCCGTTTATGCAGATTAACACGTCACAAGTACAAATGAATAAATAAGCCGGTAAGCGCGAATCAGGCATTTAGCCTGAGGGGACGCCATCATTAACAGATTAAACAAAGTGACTAATCACAAAAACAATCCGCTTCAGAAGTGGAGAAAGTCAAAAGACGGCAAAGTTTGGGGGTAAAAAGCTAAGCAACCTTAATTATTCAGCTATTGGCAAACAAAAGATATGAATACATAATAAACGTAGCGCTGACAGATAATAGATTTGTTTTAACAGATAATTTTGATTAAAGAGAATTTGCTCACTTATCTACATTTCTTCTTTAGCATACAGAAGAATTGGATGTTTATAATGAAGAAATTTCATAATTCAAGCCAAAAATTTGAGGGTGGGATCACACGGATGGCTTAAATTCTTAAAGCAGTCAGGCAGTGTGGGCATCTGAGGCAGAGGCCTCGTGGGAATGCTTTAGGTCAGTGTGAAGAAAATGGTGAGATAACAGACGATGAACAAACGAGACCCACGCAGAGTATACTGACACTAAAAAGAAAATCCTGCTTCCTTTGAAGCCCAAATGAGCTGACGTGAGGTCCTCATATTCCAAACACACCCATGCCACTGCTCATGAACTGAATCCTTAAGAATCAACCAGAAATCAGATTTTTTTTTTCCATGCCGTTTTATACATATATAAAACTCAAACGACCAGAGCGGCCGTAACCTCAACTTCAACTCCATTCCTGGATACAACTCGGCTGTAAACACATCACTACTTGTAAATTGGTCTAAAAGCGCTCCTGGTTTCCAGACTTCCCTTTACGCGCAGCGGACACCAGCCTACTTTGACCTTCACACCGAGCCATGGCCCAAAACCTCAGCTATTGATTTTTCTAACTATCTGTTTACTCCTCGTCTGCACACTTTCCCAGCTGCTTGGAGAGCATCG
Source organism: Pelvicachromis taeniatus (assembly GCA_015108175.1). Lineage (NCBI taxonomy): Eukaryota > Metazoa > Chordata > Actinopteri > Cichliformes > Cichlidae > Pelvicachromis > Pelvicachromis taeniatus. The sequence continues at coordinate 31,434 of VURO01012376.1, forward strand.
TTTGCCCCGAGGCGATCAGCAGTGCTCAGCTTGTTCCAGTCTTTGATCATCGTTCACCCAGCGGATTAACATATGCACACTCTCTTCCTTCCTTTGTCGCTGAGCTTGATAATAAATCTACGGCCTTCCTCTAGCTCTCTCTCTCTCTCTCCCTCTCTCTCGCTCCAATATAGGACGAGCCATGAATCAATCAGCCTCGCTTTACGCCTCGTGTCCGACATGGATGCAAATCACAGAAGGATCTACACGTAAAGCTCTGCTTATTAAAACCCGATGCCTGACTCATTACACGTGTGCATCTCTGAGATGAACAGCAGGTAACACTCGTGAAATACAGCAACTCTGGTGGAGCTAGAACACAGACGGACAAGATTAGCTGATTTCTAAGACTATTATCTCAACAGAGGCCAAAACTAAGCCTAACCCACTTTGCCAAACCAAAAAGAGAATTGGAAGCTAATGAAGTTAATTACTGAGTCATTGTGGGAGGTTACAGCCTTGTCTAAAAGAGGCTTAATCTGAGGAAAACTGCAGTGCAGAGGCTCCAGTTCATACCTGCCCTCGCTGTGCAGTAAGTGTACTAATTAAGGTTGGTTTGAGCCTACAACCATCCCAGTTAGCTCACTTAAAGGGCCAGGGCTTCTGGGGTTTGGAACAACACTCTTAAGGACTCTGCAAGTAGGACACTGAGCAAATGTGTGCGAGACCAAGCGGGAAGAAGAGAAAGTGTGCGTATTTCCAGGTAGACAGCTGACTTTTTTCTTAAAAAGCAACCCAAGTGGTTTCTCTAATGGCCACTGTTGAGACACGCCCTCACTCCCCGTTGCCTTTCTTATTTATTACGACCTAATTATATCAGTGTGTCAGCTAGCACAACCAGCTCCTTGCCCTAAATGCCGCAATGCTCTTGTGGCTGAACTCGTACTTGCAGACCTTATGTTTCTGAGCCGTGTACCATTTAACCACGGCCTCTCAAGGCTCACAGGGTTGTTTAGCCTGCTCTTTTTTTGTACCCCCACTCTGCCCATCAAGAATGCAACGGACAAGGCAGAGGCACACATGCGGCGAATGAAAATACAGTAACAACATGAGCTCAGGACTGGCAGGAAGAGGAAGAGGAGGAGGAGGAGGAGAAGGAGTGGGTCTGGACGAGTTCCCCTCCTCATCATCAGCGTGTCGGCCTGAGCAGGCCTGCGAGGTGCCAGAGCTGGGGCCCTATTAAAAAAAAAAGAGGAAGGAAAAAAAAAAAAAACGAAGCCCAGCTTGCTGGAAAAGATTCGTCCTCTCACCTCGGAAAACAACAACCCCACTCGCTCCGACAGTGAGACAATCAGCCGTGAGCTGCTCAGGGTGAGGCGGCGGTGACCTGGTGTGCGAAGATGAGGCAGGTTCCACACACTGATGAGTGCTTTCACAGACATCAAACGGGAGTGCCACAGACCTCCCCACGACCTGCCTGCGCTGCCTTGTCTCCTGCTCTCTGCTTTTATTTGAGGTTGATATGGGCAGACGGATTGGCAAATATCGATCACGGCGCTCTCGGTAAAATTCTCCCTTCAGGTCTGAGAGGTGATTACAGGCCTTGGACCCAGCTGATGCAGCCTGTGTGCGTGTATGTGTGGACATTTAGGTTTTCTCCTACCCCACCTCCCACACAGGCTGAGGAGAGCAGCCCCATATTCTTTGGTTCGAATGTCTCCAATCATCTGCAGAAGAGAGACATCTTTAAAAAACACCCAGACAGACGGGCGGGCGGGCGGGCAGGCAGGCACACTGTACAACACAGAAAATAGGTTATAAAGCACGGAGAATAATGCATGTGAATCTCAATCATCGAAATTCAAATGATTTGGATGCATCCCCAACCAGCCCTCCTCTCCTTGTCTGCCTTCTGTCGAGGCCTCAGAGCTCACCAATCGGATCGGAGGGAAGCAGGCTGCAGATTCAGAGGGTTTGCATTAGGAATGGCCCGTTATTAATTAAGCTCGTGGAGAAGAGTTTTCTGACAGCGGCTCCCGAGGCGGCGAGCAGTGTGGATCTTGGCGCTGACCTGGCCCAGCAGGGGAAGGAGCTGTGTCTTTGAGGTGGTGGAGGGGAGCGGACGGGGGCTAGAATGGGTGGTGGGCGGGAGAGAAAGAGAAGGAAGGTGGCGGATGAGGGGTGGGGGTTGGGGGGCTGGCTTCATGCCGACAGCCAGGCCTGCCACGTCTGCGTGCCCGCTTTGAAGTGTCACCTTGAGGGAAGAGCCGATGGCCGGGAAGCCGGGAGGGCGGGAGCCGCGGAGAGGAGTGGCACGGTTGGCATTGCCAGACACGGCGCTTTAATATTGCATGGGCTCCCGTCCATCGCTGTACACACTCAGGACATTCCTTCTGCTTGATTTAGTTTGAAAGTAGATCTTTGTTTTTTGGGGGGGTTATTCTCCCTCTCCTTTCCCCTCCTCTCTCGCCATGCTGTGGCTCAACACCTGTGCTTGTTTTGTGCTCATTCCTGCCTGAACAAATGTCAAGCTCTGCAGTCAGAGGAACTTTAACAACTCCCTGCATTATGAAAGTTGACAGCGTTGCAGTTGGCCTGCTTAGTGACATAAAGTCTGTGCAATAATATGTAATATACTGCAATAAACATTCTGTCGATCAAAAGCTAATATGTTGACAGAAATATTGATGTTTTCGCTTGAAAATTTTCTTTTTTCATAAAACACACACACACACACACGTTAGTACAGTGAAAATAAATCCAATGTGTTTCCACTGCTGAAGATAGAAACCTTAAGATCAATATACAATTAAAAGAAGATGTGCAAACATTTTATACTTTCTGGTCTCCAAGACGCTTGCCAGCCCTTAAACCCTTGGATGCTGAGACACCTTCTTACATGAGCCGTTGTAATAAATTTAAACGTAGCCAAAAAAAATCTTTAGTAAGAATTATTTCACACTTAGCTTTTTGTGTCAGAATAAAACCAAAGACCCTGGCAGATCGATAGTCCCATACCTCAGTGGGCAACTTTCTGCACAATCTTACCAAATAAAGGAAAAAATGAAACTCTTCACTCCAAATTTGATAATTGCTAATGCTGCTTTCATCACTTCCTCCAGTGCCATCCTCCCTTCATGAAAACTAAACCATAACGCTGGGGACTCAACTTAAACTTTTATTACTTCTCTCCCATCATCACTGTGCTCGCCTGACCTGCTGCCAGCGCAGTTACAGAACACGGCGGAGAATTAAACATGGCGTTAGTTTGAGAAGATGCATAAGAGCGAAGTTTATCAACAGAGGCTGCAGGAAGGAGGTGTTTTGAAGTGAGGAAAAGCGCATTTAAAAAAACACTCACGCTGCACGCACTTTCTACCCACTTTAACAACCGTCCCAGTTCACAAATAGTAGTTTTAACTCCCCTGATTAGCACTGACATCTGCAGCCTTTCATCTCTCCCTCCATCTTGTTTTTTTAATCAGATTAACCCAAACGGGCATCCTTTAATGGACTCTTTTTTAGGAAAGCTGAAAGAGGAGAGATAATTAAAATAATTAAACCGCTGGGACCGGTCTATGCACGCTCATCTCCGGCTCTTTTCTTTTCTTCTTGCCTTTAAGTTTTGATTCCGCCTTGCTTACCGATTCAAGCAGCACAGAAAAAGAGAGAGAGAGAGAGAAAGACTCATCATCCTCACTTAATTGCATTAAGTTGACTCTCGGAGGTCCAATTTTTCCCTCCAAAACCAACAGCCAATGTAGGATCTGATCTTTAGGTGCATGTCAGCCTTCTAAATGTGGAAGCGGTGGGGGGGAGGAGGGCACACTTCTAAACAGTCTTTATGGAGCATATTTATTTAGTCAGTGAGTGTATTTTGCATAAGGCCAAAGATAAAAAAAAAAAAAAAAAGGAGGGCGGGAGTATCCTCTTTAATGATTATTTATTCATGGACTTTTAAGCTTTTAATGAGGACAAATGAAGGCGTTTTTCAGAGTGTCAGTATGTAGTATGCTTACCAAAAATATTCTTGTTTAGCATTTTCTTTTGCACTGTGTGTCCGCGAGGAATAAACACTAACATTTAAATATAACTAGGAGTTTGGAGCAATCAGTTTATCTTGATCTCGCATATAAATATCAAATCTCCCGCAAGTTTTGATCAAATTCTGTAATGATGATGCCGATGATGCTGATTATGATTTAACAATTTTCAGCGTTCCTTGTAACTGAAACTAAATCTCATTGATAACCGCTACGAAAAAAAAAAAAAAGAAAGAAAGAAAGAAACTCAAATGATAGCAGTCTGGGTGTTTTTCAGAATAAGAGTTTTCTAATTTATTTCCAATTAAAACACCCATGACAACATTATCAGTCAACGGCCTTGGGATTGAACTGTTTTACATCAGCTATTCACGCCTGTGTAAGTTATTCCCCTTCATGCAAACACACGTCATACACTGGTATATTGTAGCTTCCAAGCTGACAGCCCAAAGGGAAAAAAGTAGGCTATACTGCACCATCTGAGTTATATTCTACATTATAGGTGTACATATCTTGAATATTATAATTACACGTCTTCAGATGAATTCAAACTTCCTGTCAGAAAGAATCTAATGAATTCTTGCATGAGGATTTTACTGAGAGCAACAGCCCTGACATCTTCCTCGGAGTGCAGCCCCAAACTTTACACAAGCTTCGATGTCTTTTTCCCCTCTCATACACTTTCACTTCATTCAGATCATTTTCACAGGGCTTCATTTCAAGTTTGCACCGCAAAAAAAAGGAAGAATCCCTTTGCTGGAAATACTTAAGATTTATATTTAAATTTTCATGGAATCTTTGAGAACATTGAGGAGCAATTTCACATTTGCACTGACATCTAATTTCTCAAGTAGAGTCTGAAAGCACAAATTGCCAAGGATTCCCTATGTGCCCAATTATCCTGCATCAATTTCCTTGACCCTGCGGAATGCTGGTAAATTAATCATATCACCCCCCCACTTCTTTTTTTTCTTTTTTTAGGACTCTCTCTCTCATGCAATACATATGCACACGTTTGATAAACTAATCATACTTGGTCGGTTGTATTAAAAAAAAAAAAAAAGAATTCTCTAAAGCAGGATGAGAGTCAGCAGTCAGGCCCAGAGAATTGGGAACTGATGCAACATGCAAAGTCACATGCATAAACATGCGATCCACAAGCAGAAAAAATACAACACAAAAATGACACAAAAAAAACCCTATTCATTGTTGTATTAGTAAAAACTCAATTCTATTTATTAATCAATAAATCATTGTGTTTAGTTTTCTGTGTGCAGTATTTATAGACAGTAGATGATGGTAGAAGTATTAAAGAAAAATAATTAATGTGAAGAGTCAATGGCAATATTATCAATTTTATATATTTAAATATACACATATTTTTTATGTGTATACACACACTTTAACTGCACCATTAACAGCCTAAGGATCTAAAACATCTTCAGTGATTACCTGCATAACAGCGTATTTACCAGGCTGCCTTACCTGTTGATCCCACAGACTATGGTTGATCCTAACATGGCTGCAGAGTCTGACATCAGTTTTTGGAGGAACAGTGTCCTCTGGTGGAAGCAACACAACAAACACAAGAGTACAAGTAAATATAAAAACAGAGGGCCATGGAAAAACAACAACAAAACCACTGATCTCAGAAATGTACTCATCTTTTGGGAAAATGCGGAACAGATGAAATATTCTCAAATGTCAAACCGCTAGGAAAAGGTATATTTTTAAGGTATTAATTTTTTTTATGGGATCCATTACAGATGATACACAAGGTTCTTAAAAATATCTTTAATGTGTACTGTCTAATTTCCTCTGACTGCAGAGCTTTTACTTTGGTTTCATTTTTGAGTTGTTTTTTTCCTCTCAAGTTTTGTTGTTCTTTGTGCAACTTAAACACAAAAACAAAGGGCAATACAAAACGATTAAATCAGATAACGCACACTTGAAATCGTAAGTAAATAAAACTCTAACATTAAAGAACTAAATGTTTGGTTAAGATGATGGTATGTAAAAGAATAAGATTTTCTTTTCATTTGTCTGAAACTGGATAAAGTGCTATTTGCATGAAGCGGGAGGAGTGGGAGTCTTTTTGTTTATTCGTTTGTTTGTTTTTAGAATTCCGAGATTAACGTCAGAATTGTGTTAATCTCTTTAATGTCAGTCAGAATTCTGACACTCTGAGCAAAACAAAAGTCAGAATTCTTATTAAAGAGATTTTGGCCCTGACCCTCTTCCATAAAAGTCACCTCATTGTCATTAGCCATGTTGTTTATGTCTATTAAACAATGTCAGAGCCAGGGAGCATTAGCTTATCTTATATAGCCATCCTCGATACTGCTGTTTAGTGTTCTCTAGTAGATTAGCATTTTTGTTGCGGTAATTGTCCAAATAGTTGGAACAGAGGCCATACTAGGTGAAGCTGCGCCTCAAAGTCCTAACTAGTCAATTTGTGGACGCACTGCTATAATTGCCTAAGCTAGCAACTTTGAGGCTTTGTTTAACTAGTTAGCCGTCAAACCTTCCCACGTGACATTAAGGGCCGACCTCTACCCCCATTTACTCCTCAATAATCCTTACCAGTGTTTCCGGTAGGTGGACTTACCTTTACTTTGGACAAACCCATTTCTCCCCCTACTAGCAATCTTAGCTTAACTAACCTAATCTGATCTTATCTTATTATGGCATATAATCAACTAAACTTTAACTATTTATGGAACCTCGTTTCTGCTGATACTAAGTATCTTGAAATTCTCAACTTCTGAGTAGTTATTTTGACTTTATGCTTTTATAATTTACTTTAGCTTCAAGAGTGAATTTTCTCATTCCAGTTTAGTCCGTTTTGTATTAAAATGTTTGGTTTAGCGTTCAAGTGTTTTTAATTATTGTTGTATGGAGGACACATATGGCAGAGGTAAGAATTTGTACAGGTATTACAATAAAAACGTGGAACTTTATAAAACCAGTGACTCAGACTTGAAGTTCAAAGCCTGAATAAACATGTCCACTAACTCATTAAGCAAACTGATAACATTTTATCAAACTAACACGTAATGAAACTAAGTATCTCCACTCTGATTTTTATTTTACAAGTTCAAAATCATTAGTTTTTTCTTAGTTAACAAAAACAAAATCTAATCTAGTTCTAGTTTTTAAGTTTACTTTTAGTTAACTATTATCATATTGGTTCTGAGTAAATCCATTCCAGATACTTTTTCAACTTAATACATTTAAAATTCAGTAAGTCCAAATTTAAAAAAAAAAAAAAAAAAAAAAAAAAATAAATAAAAAATAAAAAAAAAAAAGAAAAAAATTATTTTTTTTTTTTAATATTGTGTGTA
>VURO01012380.1:2406-18853 GCA_015108175.1 Pelvicachromis taeniatus
TCTGCTTGGAGCTGGCACCAGGACATGATTAGCCTAGCTTAAGGTAAGATTGGCAGCTCAAAAAAAAAAAAAAAAAAAAAAATTTATAGTTTTTTTTTTTTAAAAAAAAAAAAAAAAAAAAAAAAAGCTTTTGAGATTTATTTTTTAAAAAGACCCCATATAAACACACCCATTAACCAAACATTTGCTCCTTCCAGAGGTTCAAGCATGAAAGGCGAGTTTAAACCTCTGCAGTCTTGTAGGGGTATGCTGTGGGCTGTGTGGTAGCTAAAATGAAATATGTGGGAGCTGCTCTGTGGCAAGAACTGTGATTGGCTGTTCATGATTTCCCACACATGTTGTAGGAAATAGGAAATTAATAGTATAATCAAACAGATTGACAGATAAAAGGCTGGGCCATTCACATATGTCATCCAATAAAAAATCTTGTTCAAGCTGGCAGAGTGAGTACTTGGCAGTGGATGGGGATACTGCGAATCTGTTGGATATAATTTTTAACTGAATTCTCAATTAGCCAGCAAAGAGTGTAGAAGCTTCTGGAAATACACCTCCTAAATGGAAAGAAGCATGTCAGATTTTTGCATTCAGTTTTTACATGTATTAATTTAAATAGCCTGTTTCTCCTGTGAAGGGCTGAGGCACACTCCGGAGATAAGCTATAAGTATTCTAACACAGGTGGTATGCTGGCCCAGCAGTTTGCACTGTAGCCTCACAGCAAGATACTTTGGGATTTTAAATCATGGCCTTGCTTTTTTCTTGTGTTTTGGCTGCTTCACCGCCTGTTTTATGGAATTCCTCTGCCTTCTGTGGATTCCTGCTACTATCCAAACCCATGCAGCTCATAATCAACTTTAATCTCCAAATTGCCCATAAGAGTGGACATATTGTACATTAATTTTTCCTGCTGGTGACTCATATTGGCCTAATAGGACCCCAGGACTTAAAGCAGAAGGAGGTAGCTGATGAATATTGCAAATCAAAGGATATAATACAGTAATAACGGTAAGAATACGGTAATATTTTGAAAGCCACAAAAAGTGAATAAGGTGTTTTGTCACAGAGTGTTAAAATATTCATTGGAAGTTCAAGTAGTGTTTTTCATGTTATATTTCTGCTCTTGCATGAGCAGTTCAGCAAAATATGGGTGGAAATCTGCTTTTTTTCTTAACCATAGACTGCAAAATGCATAAATGGTCAGTTTCATGCTTGTCAAAGTAGAGTTTTGGGAGTCCCTGAAAATTTGAGGGTTTTGAACATAATATAACATAACATGACATGCTTCTTTCCAAGCATTAGCTACAATATAATGCAGTGCATACAGCATTATATGTGTACATACAGCATATGTGCCTGGCTCTAAGTATGATCTATAAACACCACATCCTGCATGCAGAAATACCTCATGAATCTATGTGAACAAAAAATGTCTTCACATATGGAAATCAGATCACTGTTGACACATTCGGAGTGAAATATTGAGGTCTTGCTCACTGGGACTGCTTTATAGTGCATCTGATATATTCACTTATCAGTTTCTGAAAATATCATTGAACATCAACTAAGATAAATTCTTTTTCTTTTAGGTTGAATTATGAACGAATCTCATTAGCAATGTTCAGATGCAATTTCCTGTTCTTTCATATCACTTCAAAACTGTGCTGAAGTTGGGATTTTACATAATTTAGCAGCAAAATCAAGTGGGATCTGTGTTTCCATATGTATGTCAGAGCTTTTCATTTACAAAGGCTGGCATGGGCGGACCAGAGGGAATTGTTAGGTTAAAGAATGTCAGAGTTGTCTTTTCCCCACGTTTCTTCAGTCTCACACAGTCATCCTTCCACTTACCTACACAAGATGCACATGTTCATATGTAAATGCTTAAAATAGGCTTGAACCATCTACACTGGGAAGCAAATTTGCAGATTAGTTCTTCATCACACTGAGTCTCCAGGGTGCAATCATGTCATTCACAGTGGCGCTAATAAATACCAAGCTCATTTCACACCACGTTTCACTTCGATGTTGATGATATTAGAAACATGATCCATTCCTGCCATGTGCTGTACGAGCAGGAAGAAGAGTCTGGGGTTAGCCGATCCATCAGCTGTGTCTTTTACTGCATATTTAAGAGGAGGAATCGGCAGGAGGGTTAAACTGTGAATTCTATATATAAACAGATTGCATGATAAATAGATGATAAATAGAAAGAGAAAATAGAAGTGAAGGTTAGCATGCTGCGGTGTGGTGAAATAAAACACTACTATAAAAGAAGGAGACATGAAAAATTATTGCAGGAAGAGTTGTGGTTAATTTGGGAGCAGATGATTTGTGTATTGATTGTCTAAAAAAGCAATTAACTGTAAGGCTCTTTTTAATGTTATAATTACTTAAAATCTTACAGAATTATCCTTTTTTGAAAAAGTGACTACTCATACCCGATTACAGAGACACTCCTTCATTTTAGCAGCAGGCCAGGCGGAAGAAATCTTAATTAATACAACAGGTTAACCGCTTAAGTAGGGTGCATGCTTGATCCATTTGTGTAGTGGCTTTGCTGTCATCTAGATAAATATAGAATTATCATGGAGATATTGTTTTTGATGTGCCAAAATCAGCACTGCCAAGTTTCTGGAGTTTTGACGTTTAACCATTAGAACATAAGCTTTGATCGGAAAATTGGATGACATTTAAAAGAAAATGTTTGAACTGGCTCAAAGTAATTGGAAAGTATGTTTTTCCTCCATGTCAGTCAAACACTGTAGGTCAGAGTTGTCAAAGTCTATCTGTGAGAGGGCCACACTGAGGGGAGAGTAATTAAATGCCTGTGTTCAGACTTCAACCCATTTAGATAGAACATGAGAAAAATGTTTTAAACTCCTCAGCAAATGCAAACAATGTCCTTACTTTAATTAAACAGTGCAATTTAATTTATACTTTCATTTTACTTGTTTAATCTGAGTTTTCTGTACATTTTTGTATATTTTTGTTAAAGCAAATACTCAAAAATATTGTTTAATAATATATATTATATATAAAAAAATTATGGATTTCGTGGTGTTGTGCGCTTGTGTTTAGAGCTTGATTGTAGTTTATGATGAGACTTCTAATGTTTGTGTGGTAGAGACCATTGTTAGGGTTTAGGTAGCAACAGGTCACAATGCAATAAAAAAACAGTGATTATTTCTGATGACTTTACTTAAACTTTAGTTCTTAAAGTTCTTTTATTTCAACAGCTTGATGAAATTTGACTATACTGCTCAAATTTGTTAAAGTTTGTATTAGTTGTTATTATTATTATTATTATTATTATTATTATTGTTGTTGTTATTATTATTATTATTATTATTATTATTATTATTATTATTATTATGCTGAAGTTATGCCATGGTTCTGTGTTTAAGTTTTATTTATTCACTGTTCTAGGATTTTGTGGGGTTTTCATAGTTTTTTCTTTTGTCTTTTGTGTTCCTCAGCTATTCTTTAGCACTGCTGTGATTTTTACAGTCTTTAGGTTTTGTCTCTGTGCCTCCCTTGTGTTCCTTGTGTTGTGTGTTGTGTTTGTGTTATTTCCCTGTTTACTTTGACAGTCCCATGTTCTACATCGGTGTGTTTAATTTTTCTTCCCCTTGTCTTGTTATGTCTAATTAATCCCAGCTGTGTTTCCCTCCTGTTTCCCATTCCCTCATCACTCCTTTGTATATTTAAGCCCTGTGTTTTCCTTTGCCCCTTGTCACGTCGTACCCCCTCATGTGTGTAAGACTCCCCGTGTTCCTGGTTTCAAAGATAGATCCATGTTTCTAGTTTTCTTGAGTTTCAGTTCACGTTTCTCGGTGTACTTTTCCCATTTTTCAAGTTTAGTGTTTTAGTTCATTTTTTGCACTTATGTTTTTGTACATTCTTTTGTAGAGCAATAAAGCTGCCACATCTAGTTCATTTTTTGTGTTTGAGTCCTGCATTTGGGCCCACCTCCTGCCTGCCACAGCTTCACATGACAAGTTAATAGTTTATAAGCACTAGTAGTTTGTTGGAAAAAAAAAATGTGCAGGCTGTATTCTTTTCAACAATGCCTGTGAAGTTTATATTTTATTCATTTTCTTTACTGTCTTTTGTATTACCTTTCTACACATGTGTAATTCCAGGAAGAAACTGATTCCAGGAAGAGTAACAGTGTACAGTAATGGAAAATGTTATATAATGTTTTTTTTTTTTTTAATTAATTTCATTTTATAACACTTTATTAATCCCAAAGGAAATTCATGGTGTTTGGCTGCTCCCACACGCAATAAAAGAAAGTATTCATTTCAAGTTACATTGAAGCATAAATTAAGTTCCATATTACATTGGCGTTGGTTTTCTAAAGCACCAACCATGTGAAGTTACTGTATATGGAAACTGAAAGGTTTCACATTAAAAGTCAATGAAAAATCTATGTAGACTAGCACCAAAAGTACCCACTGACTGAAACCTGTCTGTTAAACAGGTCATGGTCATTTTTTTTGCATAAAAAAAAAAATCATGTTAAATTAGCAAATAGCCACAATAAAGCTGTATAACATCATTATGGCTAACACAGTAAGGTAACTGATGTTGTATAGAAGACAGCTTGAAACCAACTACATCAAATCAAATAAAGCTTTGTTGGGTGAGTTGGAAGAAAAACAATTATGGACTGATTTATTTATTAAAATGTTATTAAAGTCTTTTTCCTAGCACTGTAATTAGTTATAGCTTCTGTAGCATATCTAATATAGTTGCTGTTTAATGGGAATTCACTGCTTCTAGAATATAAGAGCAACAGTTTATTTTTCATGGTAATCAGTTAGTAAATTCATTATTCAGCAAGATTATTATTATAGCGTTTTGTTGATATGATTTCTTCGCCAGTATTTGTTTCAGGCAAACAACCCTCACATGATTCTTTCACGGTTTGTCCACTTCAGTGTAGAAGTGGAGTAATTTCATGATGCGGTTTTAAATCAGACAGATCCGCCACGTTTTGGTGTAAAATAAAAACAGTGATTAACGATTCTTTTGACACATATTCAAGTAGCCAAATGATGATTATTGTTATTTTGTTTTTACCTTAACTGCATTTGCCTCTGGGGCTAAGGTGCTATAATCTCTGTGTTGTCAGGACTTAGGTTCACCAAAGTAAATTCAAACTGGGGGGATGTGGGAAGGTATATCTGCAGGCTGATATGCCTTTGCTTGCTATTACTTCAGACAGAGTGGATGTGGCTGTTACTTCACCCTGTAGCAAAGTTTTCAAGGATCTGCCAGATTTGAAGATATGTGGCAGATTGCAGATTGCTTAAAGTTTTGGCGTGTTCTTAACAGCTTATATCAGCAAATTAAGACACCGGTGTTGATTCAGACATGGACAAAACAACATTGAATTGGAGCAGGTGAAAATATTGCTTTTATAAATATTTTATTGTTTAACAGTTGGTGTGATAAAAGATAATTATTGTTAAAAGTTTAATTAGCTCCACTATCAAGCCAGAAATCCTTTCATAATAAATTAGGGAAGAGCTCTGTGATGTTTCATTTTTTCTCATTTTGCTCTACCTTATCTTTTATTATTCAAAATATAATCAAAGGATGTGTGCCTTCTATCCACTGATGAAACGGCTGCTGTATCAGCGGATAGCAATGCTTAAAAGCAGTGCTAACTGTGTCTCAGGCACTTTGTTATAGCGCTCAAACATGGTTAGCTATGTTCGAATGAACTGCTTCTGCCTAAAAAGCAATTCAGCTTTCAATTTTTAATTTTCAGTAGCTAAATACTGTATTTTTAAGTAGCTAAATAGCAACAGCTATCTGTTTCTGTTCTACACAAGAAATAAGTGCAATGGATTACAACAATTTCAAGGTGAACTAAAGTTTTACATTTAACACAACATTTTATTTTAATACATGTGTCTTTTAACCTGTGTTCCTTCTCTCATCCCAACCGGTCCTGACAGATGGCCGCCCCTCCTTCAGCCTGGTTCTGCTGGAGGTTTCTTTCTGTTAAAAGGGAGTTTTTCCTTCCCACTTCCCACTTGGGAAGCACTTCCCAAGTGCTTGCTCATTGGGGGTTAAATGATTGTTGGATTTTTCTCTGTATGTATTATTGTAGAGTCTACATTACAATATAAAGCACCTGGAGGCAACTGTTGTTGTGATTTGGCACAGTATAAATAAAACTGAATTGAATTGATCGCTACATCGTTGAATGCTATGGTTCTTTGTTTCAGGAAAACTGGCCAACAGTTCACTGTTTTTTACCAATCTTTATCTCATGAGGCTTTAAAATGCTTTTACTTCAAATGTCTGCCTCTCTCTCAGCCAGCAGATGCTACAGAACAGCGCTACACCGCGCATTTGTTCATTCACTTTAAATTTAAAGGCTGCTTTATCCAATTTTGTTTGCTTCTTTAAGTTGCAACCCCCTGAGCAATGGTTATAACATTGGATCAGATTAAACAGTTAATGAAGTTGGCATGTACCCGGAGAAGACTTTTCTAACTAGTAAAGTTAATAGAGTTACAAAGGGGAATGAGCTATTTTAGCCAACCCTGGCTCTGGAAGTAAAAATCCCATGAATTTATTCAAGACTCACAGTAGGAGCACTCTACTGCTTGGATCATTTAGAAGGATTTCCAGACATCTAAATAGTAAACTGAAACTCCTGAGGTGGATTTAGGCAAGAAACATCTAATCACTGAGCATAAAATTCTGTTTTCAGCACACTAATGGTGGGAAAAAGTCTTTGGAAAACTAAAAATGAATCAAGCAGAACCATTTCTGATTGTGTTAGTGTCTGTGTGCCAATTACTGTTTGGATATTTTATCTAATCGACGCAACAACTGCTCCAAAATAATTCTATGATGTAATTACAGTTTATGGATTAAATATTTTAACAGGGAATAGACCAGGATAATCATTTTTTCTGCATTCACATGGAAGCTGGATTTTGTGTGGTCTCCCTGTGGGAGTTTTCTTGATTCAATAATACCCAGAGTGTCACATTTGATAAATTTTGTGAGTTTTTAAGATATCGGCATCATTGTTTGAATAAATACATTTTTAAGCAACAAGCTGAAAAAAGCTAGATGCAACAAAAATTACACAAATGAAAACACATATATATAAACTGTTATTTAGTTTTCTAATCCCAAAGGTTTTGCCTGTCTGTTTGTTAGCAGTCTACATCAGTTTTCACATTTTGTGTAATGGTAGATAACAATAACAGCTTAAGATGATTTACTTCTGTTGAAAATTGGGTTAAGGTCACAGCAAATGTGAAAAAAAAAGTGAGAGTTTTTCTCTTTGAATGCTTTTGTTTTAATTTGTCTGACTAAACATCCCAGTTTGGAAAAAAAAAGGATCTTTCATGGTTCGGGCTTTACAGGGTTACGATACTCCAGTTCATCACACAAATCAAGTTAACTGGTGATTCCAAATTGCCCATAGCTATGAATATATAAAATGAGTGTAGAAAAAGTGTCTGTCTTGCTGTGATGCCATGTGATAGACTAAAGCATTTTGTACTGTTATTTATTTTCCCCATCTTTCTATGCCATATGCAGCTGCTGGAGTTAGTTGATAGCCAGAAAACCCCAGCAACACCGTCTCATGTTTGCCTACTGGCAGGACAAGTATGTTGCATCTGTGGTGGTCCTTAATTTCATTCAGGATCCTCTACAGTGGGTCTCTCCTCCTGCAGTCTGATGGACTCCAGCTCAAACGTCTCGGACAGCAGCTGGCCACAGTAATCTTTGTTCTGCTCTGGAAATCTGCTGTGAGCTAAAGTGCCATTCTAAGCAGGTGGAATCTGCAGCTGTGCTGCACTCACCAACGCTGCAGAGCACAACACGGACTACCACCTGCAGTCCAAGACTGTGAAAAATGCATGGATATCTGCAGTGTTGAAACACTGATGTGGTACAGATTTAAAGTGAATTACACAGTGACCAACGCAATTACTCCATGAAAGTGTCGCAAACGACTCACACATATTGTACATCACCACTCACCCAAAACTGCACACAAGGTTTACTACAAAGTGAACTACAGATTTGCAGATCATTTCATTCGATTAGTTAAAAAGCTGATTTTGGCGAGGGGTTACAAATAATAATCATGGCCAATTATTGTAGTCTGCAGGGGTCAGTCGATGCTAATGAGTGGTAGCCATTTTTCAGACATCATTAATTGTCTTTGCAGTGAGTAATAAGAGGTCCTTGCAGGAGTATTATTGGCCGGCAAGCTGAACAAACGGCCCCATCAATTGATTAAATTCAAAGGACTCAGATTTGCTGTGGTATTTTGCACACTTACTCTACTCTCTTACCCTTTGTGTTCAGTTTTGTCTTTAATAGCATCTTTTCTAGGTGCCTTGTATTCATAATGCTGTTTTTCTTATTCTTTTTGTTTAATCACCACATGGTCTTCCAGGTGCCCAATAACCAACCTAAATGGCAGCTAGAATGCAGTGCCTACCTCAATCTGGCCTGCCCTTAAGGCATCTTTGTATTATTTCTAATTTTGCCAAAGCAGCGCAATCAATGTAGACTTAAAAACAAGAGCAATCTTGTTTGAATTTTTAGACTGAACAATATTGCCCAAAGTATAATGAGAACTGCGTGGAGCCATGATGTGACAGGTGGCTAATGGCACATTTTAAACCAATCACGCATTGGATTCCCAACATAAAATGCCACTTGCTTCAATATTAACACACTTGTCCAAAAACTCTAATCATAAAAACAAGGACAACTAGACAATGTAATATGTGTTTAAAACTGTCTGGACTAGATTGCTGTTACATTTGTTCATTGACATTGCATGCAATTTCCTCTCATAGAACAATGTGCAAATTTAGTGCTAGACAATAACCCTGAAAGAATCACAACATCTGTACAAGTGAGAGACAAGAGTTGCTGTCAGACATATGTCTGCATATAAAACACTTATCAGATTAAAAATGCAGAATTTAAACTTTTTTAAAACTCATACCTGCTAATCTGCATAATTCCAAGTTTTTACTTCGCATCAAGGAACAACTCAAACCCTGCTGCTCCTGCTGATCTTATTGCAGGCTTTTGTCTGAATGGTATCAGATCTTTGATTACTGTTGCTTTTCTTTCCGTAATCTCCTGTGCCCGTGGGCTAAGCTTGTTAAGCCCCCTGATAACACTTTAACAAGAGATCCATTGGTTATCAGTCCATCCTTCTGCCCCCAAGATATTAATTGTCAATAGAGTTTTGCAAGAGCTAACATGACATTTAGGCTATGGCTTAAAAAACTAGACTTCATTGCCTTAAGTGGGCCTATTCTGTTACATATATACCATAAGAGTGGTGGATGTTCATATAAAATATGGCTAAAGTTTCAAATAATAAGGTCCTTTTGTGCATTTTAAAGCAATCCCCATGGGCCAGGCTTCAAGCTACTTATAAAAGTTATTTCAACCAAGAACTTTCTTCAGCCTTATGAAGTGAAAGAAAGGTGGTACCCCTAGCATTTGTGTGTCTGTGAGCACAAGTAATCAAAACAAAGAACTTGCTTAAAGGGAGAGAAGCTAAAACAAATTGTTTTAGACACATGGTTATCTGAGGGGGTGTACCAAGCACCAGAGTAATATAAATAAGAGCTATCTTGAAATATGAAGCAATCTGAATGGATGTCATGATATGAGAAATTCAAATTCAAATTTTATTTGTCACACACATTGATACCAGTACCAGTAGGATTACACTATTCTAAATACTCATTTCTATATCAAAACAAAGTTTTTATCCCAAGATTCCAACATTTCTGAGGTTTGTTACATTGCATTAGCATTATGAATTTAAATAATATTACCCATTTCAAACATGTTACCCTATATAATGTAGATGTTAAAATGCCAACATGTATTTCAGGATACATCATAACATCACCCTCTCTCATCCTCTCCTTGTACCATTATTGCAATGAAATGATTAAAACATAGCAGGTCGATTTTATTCTCGCCACAAGTCACTTAACTACGCTATTAGTGGGAACACGGCATAAAAGTGTGTGTCATTATTGAATCACATTACATGTCACTGCATCCATTTCTACCTGAAATGGCTGGATCAAGTTGTATTGACCTGTCATCTATTTTTAAATGTATCTAGATGTGTGCTCTTTATGTACTAACGTGTGGACTAAATCGTCTCAGCGGGTGATACATTCTTCTCATCAGTAGTTCTTAACCATGTGTCCTTAACACATACATGACGCATCTCCACACCTGGTGATTTTACTGATAGTTACCCCTCGTAATTTTGCTAATGCATGGAGTATCCTCTGATCTGTACAGTTCTCTATTTATTGTACACAGGTCTGCTTCAGCCTTCAATGGAGCAGAAAAAATTGCTGCTAATTAAAAGAATCTAAGTTGCAAATGTAAACTCTATAGCCTGAAGATAAGTATTTAAATTTGCAAGCAGTCTACCATAACAGTGCTGTAACTGACACACAAAGTCCCTGTGCCTTTGATTGTCATCTGGCATATTTATTCATAGAATCATCAATCAGACATTTTGAAAATGTCACAGACAGGCGTTCACTCTTTCGCATAATTACTTGCATGGTCAACAGCTAAGGCAACGCTTTTATGGTAATGCCAGCAATACACCATACACAGTCTGAATCTTCAAGCAGCGTGAAGCTATTAGACAGTGTTTAGCCACCAGTTGTTTTGACTCCACATACACTGTAATCTACATAAAGATATTTGAGGTGAAAGCGCCAGTTGTCAGGTATAAGAGTGTCTGAGAGGAGCTGGATAAGGACTGTAAACATTCGTCTTGGCAAGCAAACAATATTAGTTGCACTGCAAAATAACAGAATGATTTAAAATAAAAATCTGCTAAAAAAAATGTGTTCACTTAACTGACTTACTTTTGAGGTAATGCAGTCATCGTGTTTAATGTCACAAGTAAGCCTCATCGAGAAAATCATTCTGTTGTATTTATTTATTTTACACAGTCATCTATTTTATATACGAGACATCCAATTGCCTGCAAACACTCGCTAGCTAAATTAAAAAAAATGCAGGGCAAACCAGAAATTAAATGTTCACCTTCAAAGTAAAAGTTTTGTCTTTTGAAATTGATTGGTTTCAGCGGTAAGGCATAACTTTTACTTTCAACTTTTACTGACCAAGTAGTTGGTGAGTGTTTGCTGACATATGCGTGACTTCCTAACAACCTACGAATGAGCAATCTCCTAAAAGAGTTTCTTCTGCTGCATTCTATACCTCGTTACAACCAATTTCACCTAGCGATTGACTGAGTTACATAGGCCCGGTGACTGAGGCTTAGTCACTGATTTCATAGTGAGTCCCAGTACCCTTCAGCAACCACTCTCAACCAGTTGTGGAATATTTTCCTTAGCAAGTGGTGGTCTCCAACTGGTCTCTAGGCTTGCATGACTGGGACCTAAATCCAACTATTTTACAGAGTAGGTAAGCCCCCACCTGAGAATATAATTGTGCTGCACTTTTTTTTTTTAACATGTGATTCAACCATTATCTGAACTAGTTTTGTTAATATTGTAGCATCTACAGTGGAACATAAAAGGAGTGAGTACAATGATGGTGCAGAAAAAGAAAAAAATAGTGTATTAATGTCTGTAGGTTGTAGACTATAAAGCATTTATCTCATAAAATTTCATAACTGTGTATTAAGGCATACTTTTACCACAATCTTCATTTTAAGTGAATGTAGAGATTCTCTAAGGAAAACTTAGATGCCAGCTTTTTGCGCTCACAATAAATGCTTTCTGTCTGATTGTTAGCAGAGTTACAGCATCAGTTCACAGAGGTTTTAACAACCATAGCTATACTATAAAGTCCGGGTATATTGGCTGCATGCTGAGCTCAGTATGTACAGCTACATGTAGGGCAAGCCCTAAACAGCTGGAGCATCTCTTATTTATATAGGCACAATGTATTTTTGGCCTTGTACAGCAGGAGACAAACAGACCTTGACATTAGTGTTTGCCTTTCACCCCTGTAACTTTTTTTGATCATCATGATCTCACTACTATTTTGTAAACCTTTGCACACTCTTCTTCGCCTCTTTTGTTCACTGCTGTTTCTCCAAGACATCTCAATCCCACCACAGGTATGTAATCTGAACCAACTGCCTCTCTTCGTCCTCTTCATCGCTGCCCTCACTTTCTTCTTAGTAATCTTCTGCACTTCCTGATTCAATAATTGTCTCTGTCTCTCATTTTCTTCATTCATCGCTTCTCAGAGAGTACTCCTTCCATCTTCTCAGCAGACTCTCTTGATTCATTAGTACATTTCCATCTCTGTCCTTAATAACGCTAATCCGCTGCACATCCTTTCCAGCTCAATTTCTCTGTCTCGCCAATCAATACGAGACCCTTATAAAGACTTGTATTGATTGGCTGAGTATACAGGAATATGGATAGAAACCTTTTCCTTTGCCTTTGCCACCTCTCTGTGTACCATACATCTGACCTCAGTCCTTTTGTCTACTTTCTTCATCTTTCTCACTATAGCACTTATTCTTTGCTAACGTTTTCCTTTGATTACTCCCTTGTACTTCTTCATTCCACCAACAAATCCCCTTGTCTTCTTTCATCACTCCAGACAATACACCAAATATCTTCTTGGCACTTTCCCTCACAGCTTCAGCTATTTCCCAGTAACATGGTAACTCTTCCCTACCACCTAAGGACTGTCTCAGTTCTACCCTGAACTTTGCTCAACATTCTTCCTTCTTCATCTTTCCTTTTGTCCACCACTATCTCTTCTTCTGGATTTCTACACACCATACCTACCTCATTACTTCTGTGCCCTTCACCTTCATGTTCATTGAAGTCTGCTCCATTTTAGTCACACAACATCAGCCCTTCTATTTCCAGCTTCAAACTCATGATCATGTCTGACACTCTTTCCGCCACTATTCAAGCAACTCATCCTCACTTCTACTCCATTTCTATTCCTTCTTACACGATGGTAGAACAGTTTGAAACTACCTTTGATGCTCATGGCCTTTCTTCCCTTCCATGTGGTCTTCTGCATGCACAGCATACCCACCTTCGTTCTCGCCATCATATAAGCCATCTCTCTGCATCTACCATATTCACTAGATTTAAAGTCAGTACTCTCACCTCCACACTCTTGCCTAGACCCTCTCCTCTTCCATTTTCTTTTGCCTGCGACCAAGAGCACGAGAGCTGGTCATTGTTAACCTGGGCCCCAAACCATTTGGCATAGAAATGACATACTTGATGATCCACATATTTGATTTGGCAAAGATTTTATGCTTCGTAACCTTCCTGACACAACCTTCTCCTTTATTTGACCAGTACTATGACTACACTTTCTTGTGGCATGATTAAAAAACAGACCAAAACATGTTATGTTCAGCTAGTCTCCTATTCACAAGGAGTCACCAAGGCAGCTCTGCATATTTGATTTGGTAGATTTTTACACCATACACCAGACTTTCCTGACATCAATTGCAAGGGGATTGCATCTCTTTCCAGAATCAACCTGGGAAGCTTTCTCTATTACCTTAATGTGTAAACTGCTATACTATGAAGCCACTGGTCTAAATAAACCCTGCTACTTTTAATATATATTGGACAATGATCTGTTGACATCAAACAAACACCTCCCTTAGTGTTAAGGTACATACATTACATCCATTTATTTTTCTACTCTGTACTATAACTTTCGGTGAGGTTTTTACATCTTAAAGTCTTCCTTAACTTTGGAGTGCAGCTAGCCTAAAGGATCCAAACAGAAGGCCAGTCATTTTCTAGTTAAGCTTTTAGTTGCTGGGTTACTAAGCAGTTCCATGTGTATCCTCAATCTGCCTGTCTATGCTTAATATTAAAAGAGATATTTTGAATAAAAATTGCTTTTAACATTGTAACATAAAGTGACTTTCAATGTAAAACCAAAGTCTAATCATTATCAATAGCTGCACCTGCTGCTAGGGACAGAAAAATGCTAAATTAGACAGTAACCTTGGATTAAATCATTAACAAAATGAAGCCCTCTTACATCACCACGCTTTTTAATATAAGAAAGCATATCAAAGTTAACAGTGCCTGGGTCAACCAGGAAAGCTTTCCGTTTCCTTCATGAGCAAAGGAAAGGTGGAGACTGCTGATAAGAATAGTAGAATGGCTTAGAAATTACATGCTTTATATTAAAATCCTTTTTTTCTCTCACACAGTAATGCTGCCACTTGTGGACCTCAGATGAACCTTTTGCAGAGAGATAATAAGTAAAAACGCTTCACTGGGTTGTAAATGTTGACAACTAAAAGTATAGGTAGCAGACAGCATTTTATGTATTGTTTAAGGTTGCCTATTCTTTCACGGGTTAATCCAATTAAGATTAAAAACTGAAGATTTATTCAGGGAGTGACGGCAGCCTCAGGTTCAAACAGAGAGCCAAAATGTGCGGTTGAATAAATTCATTAAAAGCACATGACATAGAAGAACCAAGAAAAATGTTCAAGGGCAGGAAGAGATTTTTAGATAGAAGAAAAGTGAAACTGTTCAAAAGTCAAGCAAAAAGGTTTTTTTTGTTTTTTTTATTAAGCAGAGGATACATTTCTTTTGAGACAAAACTTAACAGAAAAGGGAGAAAACTGTTTGGAGATTTCTGGTTTGGACAGAAATATTACAAACGTCAGCTGACAGCGCTGCCTGATATAGGGTGGTATTAGTGTTGAGATGCTGCCACGTATATTATCAACCTCTGGAATTATAAGTTTGCATTTCACAGCAAAACATGCACCACGGATTAAGGTGCTGCTTGTATAATGCTGGTGCTTTGGATTTGTACTGAGTCACTGATAGAAGACAAAATGTCCAACGTCTATTAGATTAACATGCACTGAAGAATTGCAGTAACAAGGTTGTTTTTGTCATTTCTCAAAGCAGCATGCTATCTGAACCTATCAAGTCCTTCGAAGAACAGTGTATGTGCTGTATGTAATGGTATGCATGTATCTGCAGGTTTAATTTACTTCAAAGCGTGAGTGATTTCTCCTTCTTTCAAACAACAGCTGGTCTAAAATAGAGTAAAGCATACCTAGCCATATATACCCACCTGCCAGTGCTTAATGCACCCAACTGTTATTCCTGGAGATGCAACATCTTAAAACTGGAGCTGAAAATGCTCCAAACTGCTTTATGTATTTCTTTCTCTAAACTATGCTCTGTAAAATAGGCGTAGGACAACAGACCAGGTAAGGCAATTCTGCATTGGTTTCATTTTTTTTTACCCAGAAGCTGCATCCATGGTTTTGCTGGTTGTGGCAGCAAGTTAGTTAGATATGCTGCCCCTGGCTCTGTTTTCACTGCTCTGAGATCAGTTATGTTCTGTGCATTGTGTGGAAAAGTGCAAGTAAACAAGCCCTCTGTGATTTAACAAGATGTATAATGCAGAGGACTTAGAGTGCAGTGTGAAATTAAAAATAAAACCCCCTCCTTTAACACATTAGCAAAGCAAACCATGACAATGTAGAGCGGACATCAAATCCTGCCACGTCTGGTTTAATAAAACAGGCTAGTTGAACCGGTGCAGGCTCAGCCAGCATTTTTACATTAACATCACAAAGTTTAATCTGATATTTTGCTACTACATCACCTTTGTTTTTCATTCATTTTTCATAATTTCTAATGTCCCTGAAGATATTGACCCTTAACCATGCCACACAGTGCTCAAAGCATTTTAATTCACCTGTGATATTTCTTTTAAAATTTTATTACAATATTTAATCTATTTTATTTAATCAAGGTGTAGACTTGTATTTCTGAGCTCATTAAAAAATTGTTCATTTAGAGATACCGTATATATTCCATTAGCAGCCTGTCTCTTATAAATGCCGGTTTGAAAACATGTCACGACGCCGGTCTCCAATAGTAGCTGGTTGACCTTCGACCCGGAAGTCCCGCCGTGCTAAATTTTATTGGCGGTTGGCAAACAACTGAATGGTGCATTACCGCCACCAACTGGTGTGGAGGGTGACTGAGCGTTGCTCACAAAAACCCCAAATAACTCAAATCCCTTCTGCGCTGTCATCGGTCCTCCCTGTCTCATCACTCGGCCAGCTGTTTCCAATCAGCCGTCATCTATGACCAGCGGCATTTAAACTGGATGCAGCGACCGTAGAAGTGGGATTATTACACTGAACTGGAACTGTCGGTTGGTGAACCTGCTAACTGTGATTTTCTGGTCTTTTACGTCCTCTCCTGGAGAGTCGGGCGGAGAGAAGTTTTGGGGAGCACCACTCGTGCACTGGGCTACCACAGACAAGGAGACACTCGGGAGCAAAGGAGGAGCACAATTGGGAACTGCATTATTTGTGAGCTGTTGGAATATGTTTTGGAGCACTGTAAGTAAACACCTCAGTCTAAAAACCGCGCC
>VURO01012397.1:4845-16606 GCA_015108175.1 Pelvicachromis taeniatus
CCCCTTTTTTTTTTTTCTTTTATTTTTCTTATTGATTTTTTTTTTGTGGGGGGGGGGGGGGGGGGTGTTTCCCTTGACACAAACTAGACTAACCACTTCTGCAGCCCTTGCCATAAGCAACATTACATTCCCTGTCAGCAAATTTTGGTCAAAACGCCAACCACAGCAACATGTCCCTGAGGGGTTTCACACTGTTCTAATAGTGGTCATGTGGTATTTTATTGTGTTGCATGAGCCTTTTCTCGCACTCCTTTCCTGTGGGACCTCAAAAGAGAGGTAATGCCACTGCTGATACAACACAGAAAAATCTAATTTTATCGCTTTATTGCTTTCTAATTTCTTTTCCACATCTGTTTTCAAATCTGTCTGTCTTCCCAGGGCACCTTGCAAGTCTCAATCTTATTATTTATCTCACTCCATTCTCCATCATCTACTAGTTCTCACCTGCTCGTGGGTGACAGGGATGAGGCGCTGCTTGGAGAGTTCCCTCAGGGTGTTGACGTCCGTCCTCATGTCCAGCTTACAGCCCACCAGCACCACCTTGGCATTTGGACAAAACTCTTGCGTCTCTCCTTGCCACTGCAGGGACGTGAGCCGACAGAGAAAAACTGAAATACATCCTTGATTGTGTCAAACATGAGCGCTCAGCTGCCCGTGTTGCCTGTGCTGAAGTACAGTGATGACCTTTTGGCTACTCTGACAACTGGATGCCTGAGTTTGAGGGAGATTAATGCTCTCTTGCTAAAAGACATTTGTTCAGCTTAGCAGACGCAGCAAAAACAAATGCATAACTTTGGTGTGTTTGGGGATTTTGGTTTCCACTGACTTTTCTTATGTCATTTTGTTCCCAGCAAATTACTCAATGTAATTCAGTAAAGACTTTTTTTAACTTGAATCATCCATTCATCCAGATTCGATGTGTGTTCTCTTTATTTTTTTGAGCAGTAATATAAAGTCAACAAAGCCATTCATCAGCCAACAAAACTAAATATTTAGCTCCAGTCATTTGTCAACCACAAATGCCGGAGGTTGTGTTACGCTTCTGTTGGATACCACTGTATGATGAATATGATTTCTGTTTTTTAACTTTTGTTTGATATAAACAAACATTTTTGAAGACAATCCCCTTGGTAATTGTACCAGGTGGAATGAAAAAGTTCAACTATTCTGCCAGTAAACATCAAGGATCCTTCTGTCTTTAAATCTGTCGTCACCACTTCCAGCATGGCTGCTATTTTCAGATTGCTCCTTTTAAGTCCCCTTTTTGTGCGCTGAATCCCCTCGCTGTGTCAAAATGTCAACTCTTCAGCTTTCATTGCTTTTTGCAGTGGAGGACGAAGTTGTGGGAAGCCAAATCTGGCAAGCAGTGTGGATGAGCGATTATTGTGTTGGTGTGGCCAAAATAACTTGTCACTGTTCTGTTTGCTGGTGCACAATGACACAGTGACAAACCCCACAGTTCATATGTTCTTCCTCAGACACCTGAGAACATTGAGGGTCTGACCCAGGGGAAATTAATGTCAAATTTTAAAAAGGAAAAATAAAACAATGCACATTCTGGGAGTTTGTACATCTGGCCTTTATGAGCTGCCTTTTGGCTTGGACACTGCAGAGATGCAGATCTCATCAACAGGGGATATCCTTCACATGAAAATCCTGTGAGTTTGATGTTTGGACTCCATGGTAAAATCTCATATGCATAAAAGAGCAAAACAGCAGCAGTGCTGGAAGTGTCTCAGAGGTGAACAAACTGAAGACCTTAACGGTGAGATGTGCCAAATTTAAATTGGGTATGTTTGTTTTTTCTTTCTTTTGCAATGGGCAGATTTGTGAAATTTTATGAAAGCAGCTCATTATTGGCATTTTCAAAACAAAACATAACTAAATTAATCTGAAGTCTGATGGAAGTATCATATGGATGATATAGATATAATAAATGTAGAGATTTATTTAAAAGGTACATTCATTGGGGGTTAATTGTACATTCTCAGTTAATCATTTGTTTAATTAATGAATTATCAGAATGTATTGAAAAATCATAAAACAAAACAAAAAGGACTAGTATGGAATTTTCTTGGCATAAAATCTGTCAATTATCACAAGTGAGAAGCTAAAACTAAGAAATATTTGGCAGTTTCACTTGAAAAATGGCTCAAAGATGAAGTGATCAGCAAAGAAGCCACAGATTAACTGGTTCTGTCAGCCAGCCAGGAATAATCAGATAATTATTTTACCTCTAATCAGATTATAGAGACTTCCTGTTTTTTATGTTCACTATTTTACTGCGACAGCTATAGGGCTACGTATTGTGACTTTTCACCCGTGCCAGCTTAGTTTGGATTTCTGTAGTGTCTAAGGTGTGTTATACTTTCCTTACTCAGCCTCCATCAACAAAATCTATTTCAGGTTCTGTTCTGAAAAGGTTGAGCAGTCTTCCTTCTAAAATCACCCTGAGATTAAATGTCACTTCTGAAACTCAGCTGAACCAACACAGTGTCTCCTCCTGGCAACACAAATACATGACAGCCCTGAAATATTCCACATGCCATGTGCAGAATGTCAGGGTGTCTATTCATCCCTTATATTGAAAACAACCTCCGACCTTTCAGGCACATCCCCATTCTGTCAATGACATCCAATCAAAACCTTTGATTGTTTAACCCTCTCTCCTTCCCCAGCTGTCATCTAGAAACATTGCCGACCCCCCCTGACTCCTGGAGGTCAAGAGTCTAATTTAGGATGGTGATTGTGCAACAGGTTTTCCATGTGCGCCTGAGTTTCAGGGATTACTAGGATGACAACTAAGGGCCAGGGGTCATGGCAACCCCCTGCCAAGTGATGCATGGGAAAAGCTAAAGCTGAGGAGCAGTGCTGCTTCCCCCTGTTGACAGATTCCACAGAGGCTGGAGAGATATTGGTGGGTTAAAGAAATGGTGTCCTGGGTTAGATCTACAAAAGTCTGCAGGGGCATTTTAGCAGCTCCCTTCAGACCACTAAACACGTCAACAGGCCAGCCATGGGAACTGTCTTCAGCCCACAAGGGGTGCAGTTCAAAGGCAAACTCACACACACATGGCTTCAAGATGAGACACCACTAGAAGGCACAGGTCTGCTTTTCATGATACACATGCATGCAAACGGTCCCATTAAGTTGGGCATAATTACACCATGGGTGTTTCACTATACTATGTGGGCACAAAATCCGCCACTGGCTGTAAAAACACGTCCAAAACCACATTTGATGACGCCACCCAACTATTACACCCATCCCAACTACACTGTTCCCAGCCATTAGCCACCTTGCAAATGTTAACTAATACCAACAAGGGAAGTATTCAGCATAAAACTTGGATTTTACATAAATGTCCACAGAAAGTCTGTAACACTCTTCAATATGCTCTGAAATGTCTTCTCTAATATGCGTATCTGATATTCCTCTTGAACCCACCCGGCTGCAAGCCCTCTTATTTCATTCTTCGCATTGACCTTCTATTGCTTGCAGAGACACGGGTCAAGTATCCATGGACGTTTTGATGAGATAAAGGAAAGGGAGGCTTTAACCTCAGTGCTGATTTGCTCTATTGTTAAGCCGTGAAAAGCTGCTGGCACAGAAATCTAAGTCGATACAAGATGCTGATCAGGAAAAACTGAATTGAATTGCTTTTTCGTTGGTTCTCAACTTTCGCTGCGATATTAAATGCTGATCCAAAGTTTTGAAAGGGGAGTAAAAAAAAAATACTGACCTTTTTTATGACACTGTCCAAAGTCTCTGGACGGCTGATGTCGAAACAGATAAGCACTGCATCTGAATCAGGATACGCCAACGGCCTCACGTTATCGTAATAAGAAGAACCTGTGAACACACAATAACATATGGTGTAAGGTCATGGTGTCTTTGGGGAAATTCCCAACTGTTTTTAACCTGATTTAACCCTGCGAGACTCTGCATCCCAACCATATGGTCTACTCTGTCAATTAGAAACATACTGCACACCCCCGGAAAGTGATCCAAAGGTCATTAATACATGAATAGCCCATTAAAGCAGGCACTGTGGCACACACTTGGACATGCGGCAGCTTGAACACACTCTCCAGATGTAAATGAACCTTGATCTTAGCAGTTATGCGCACATATTTGTGCATCTTTTCCTCTTGGGCTTTCACACAGCTGTGCCTCTTCTATCACAGTACTTCAGGAGGAATGTCGAGGAGTTAGTCATGGCAGCACACACACACACACGTACACACGCATACACACAAAGGCTTGAGAATCGGAGGACTGGTACATACAATCCATAATCATCTTGAAACGACAGCGAATGCCAGCACAAAGGCCAAACTAAAGGTTGAACCCCTTAATTCTCTCGTCTCATCCCTCTTTCTGTCTCACTTGCAAATGGTCCTTAGTTTAAAATCTTCCATTTACTTTTAGGCTCTATGAGATTCACATGCGTTCACACGCTTCTCACCACTCTTGCTTTTCAATTTTGTACCTTGATCAAATTTGAAGGCAGAGTGGCGCCTCTGTACTTCCACAAGTCGCTCACTTACACAGTTCCCGCTCTCTTGCAGCTCTCATTAGGAGGCTTGTAAAAATATCTGGGCTCTCGTGGATGTGTGGCTGCGGCCACGGGCACCCTCCCTCCTACCTTCAGAAGCTGCTGTGGACCTTATGTTCTGCATAAATTTCAAGCCACCAAAACTCAAAGGTCTGTCGCACTGTGCTTCAAATCTGCCGAAATTAGTGAATCACATTACACTGTAAATAAATAATACATGCTTTGGAAGATTAAACATATCATCTAGGTTCATACAAGCTGATGATTTTTAATATTTATACTAAGCCAAAGTTTAAGTTTGTTTGGTGTGTCCGTGCTTCATACCAGACCTGACCTGCCACACAATAAACCGACTGTCAGAGCTGCATGCTTTAGTCTGGTGTTCTGCACAAAAGCACTACACCCCGTTTTAGCATCACTATGTTCTCTTTGTTAATGATGGAATGAGTATGTGACAATAGCTGCACGCGGCCCGCAGCCCCCATCATTCAGCTTGCTGTCCTGTAGTGACCTGCTCATTCCTCTCCGAGAACAATGCAACAGGCTGCCTGTCACATCCTCACAAGCTTGAATGGTTTTGTTTACATTTGTTTGTCACTAAAAATGCACATTAACATCAAGCGCTTTAAAAAAAAAATTACCTGAAATATCGATTAAATCAGAGAAAACGTTAAATAACCAAATACGCTTTGTTTACTGTGGCTTCAGATTTCGCTCGGTTTAACACTACTGACTTTGATATCACTGTTTATACAAATTACTACCCCCCGCAGCTGGCAATAATACATATTACCACATTCTCACAGTGTGATGACTAGATGGTGCATTTCAAAATGGCATTCAATTAATTTTTATAAAAATCTTGCTCATAACCACATGCACATAACCATTTATCTGCTGGCTGACTCGTTAACACATGAATGACGCTTGTCAAAAGAAGATTACGGTTTCCAGTTACAGTAATTTGTAGTTGGTGTATGGCTCTGTTATAGGACCTCCCTGCCCTTCTCAATAGTTGGAGGTGGGAGGAGGAATAGTAAGAACCCAGCAGAAACTAATAGAGGTGGGTTGCAAGTGAGCTTTCAAGTGGATTGTAACCACAAGTAGACTACAGCAGCTTAAATAACCAGTAATACATGTGTTGTTTTGTTTTAATTTAATGCAAAGAAACCAGGTTTAGCGGCAGCACTGCACTTTTGAGCTAATGGTAATGTTAGATCAGCTTTGCACATCCTCATGCACCTGGACACAAATAATACATTAAATTTAAATTAGAAATGCTCTCAAGCAGCAATTCCACAACAACTGGACTCTGCAAAATCCTTAAGGATGTTGGGCAAAATACATTTGACAACCTTCCTTTGCTAACTTTAAAATATTTATGTTGTAATCATAATTTCAGTGCAATATACAGGAAAGAAAAAGTAATTTTAGCCTACACCTTGCGGGGCATTATCAGGAATTCATAGTCTTCTCTTCATCTTACTAACACAATATTGCTACAGTTCTGTATTGCTGAGAGAGCAGGACTAACACAAGCACACACAACCACATCCCCAGAAAAGCCAAATCACACGGATGCCAAGTCTGACACTCAGCAAAGCTCACTTTGTAAGACAGCAAGCTGTGATGGGTAGCGGTCACACATGAGGTGCTGTAGTTGCTGAAGTCAGTCTTTAGTATGTATCGCAGTGCAGCAGACCTGTACTAAGGTTAGAGATGAAGAAGAAATGAGACACCCCTGTGGGGGTGGAGTAGGGACAAAAAAGATTTAATGAGTTTGATGCCAGAGCTAGGGCGTGTAGCGGGTTTTTTTGCAACAAAGAGAGAGAGAAGCAAGCAGGGGATTAAAGCGAAATCAAGATGAAGAGAAAAAGATGTCAGATGAAGCAAAGTTCAGACAACGGGACTAGTTTGACTCAAGATGTAATTAGAAGCTGAAATGAGGCCATTGGGATCAATTTGTCAGTCCCAAAGATCAAAATGATTGACAGGTCATGGTCACGGCAGGGCTTGTCACAGCACAGCAATTCGGAGCTCCTCTGCCCTGAACGACAGGAAAGCTACCTCAGCACTTCTGCAAAGTCGGAGGAAAAAAAGTCCTCTGAGGGAGCGGAGAAAAGTGCTGTGTTTAAAAGTAGCCGAGCAGGCACAAATAAAAACCAATCAACATAACAATCAAGAGCACGAGGGAAAAAAAGAGATAGAAGAGAGGGGAGAAAGCATTTTCTCCTGCCATTTCTCCAACAAAACGACATGACCAGATATAAAAGAGGATGTCACTGAGGGGAGGGTCGGAGTGGATGTTTGGGTAGGTAATGAAAGCACTGGACTCGGCAGGACAGATCAAATAAAGAGGTATGAGAGCTCTGGCTGGGTTGGCTATTGGTGAAGTTGGCCTGTGCCCATTCACTGTGAGGTGGAACAAAAGGTCAATTGAATTTCAGACATAGGCAGCATGAGATGGATGGGACAGAAGAGTGTGGGAGGGGAGCGTAGCCTGGCAGGAACCACTAAAAATCATCACGCCTGGCGAGGAGCGGGGCCCTGCCACGCCGTGCCAAGGACAGGCATTAAACACCCCTCACAAAACCTCCTTGAACATTAGCATTAGCCTGATTTAGCATAGGAGATGTCTCACAGTGGAAAGTGGATTTCTGCCTTTATATCCAACAGGACTAATTAGTGCAAAGCCACACTGCAGAACCACACAAGAGGTTGCACCTAAACATAATGTCAGAGGTAGGAGGATAGCTCTCCTTGTCGGCCGTCACTTGAGCTTCATCAAAGGCCAGAAATATCCCAGAGGATGCTGAGGCGGACAGGAACTTAGTGGAGCGCTAATGTACAGTAATAAGACTTGAGGGTTTGCGATGTGACTTCATTTATGCCTCCTGTCCCTTGACACATCGACTCTCCTGTAGGGACAATCTGTCTGAGATATGACAGCTCTCTATCGTCTCATTCAAAGGCTCTTTTGTGAAAATCTCATTTTCTGATAGAGCTGAGAAGAAAAAGAATCACAATAACACACAAACATAACATCTAACAGGGCAGATTCCTCGGGAATCGAGTGAAATTGAGATTGCATCAACACTTCAAAAAACCTTATATTTTTCAATTCAGTAATCTGTAATATCACAACAGGAATGATCGTTTTTTTTTCTGGTTTGTTGCGTGCTTATTTCAGGCACAGCTAAAAAGCAAACCATTATGAGGGGGAGGGGGTGGGCCGTCTTTGCCTCGAAGCTCTCTGATGTGTTCATGCACATATGGCAGGGAGTCAACAGCAACTAAGAGCCTCATTAGGCCATATAGAAATCCTGAAAAACAGCCATGCAGACAAAGGCGGGGTAACGAACACCCTCCCTAATGTCACCAAATCACCAAATTAGCGAAAACGGGCTCTTTTTTCTTCTCCTTCAGCTGTTTTCCTCTTGAAATCCACCTTCAGTGTGAAGGGAAAACATTTTAAGTCGCGGTGGCAGAGTATCTTAGCAACCTGAGGGATGCAAATGGCTTCATTGCGAGGCCTTAGAAAGGAAGAAAGAAAGAGGAGAGCAGGAGACTGAAGGCACTCCAGTGCATTGCTGATTAGAGGTGACTAAAAGGAGAGTTGGTGCTCCAACCTTTAAGAGGTTGAGAAGACTTTCAAACACTGAAGCTCCAAGCTGTGTTGTGACTTCTTCTCAATTAAGGCTCAGCTCAAACAGAAATAAACACAGACTGCTGCCAAGACACCCTTTGAGAAGAAGTGGTTACTCTGACCTAATGTAGCCTACTCCTGTACAAGACAGCGCGTGCGTTATGTGAATGTAAGCGTGCATGAAGCATTCTTTTTGAAGTCCACATCTTGAAGTCATGCAGGTGCAGATCGAGCCGCCGACCTTCTATCCAGTAGATAGAAGTACGACATATATTGCAAATGGGAGATTTTCTTTTATTTTTAATGTCATCTGGTTTTTCAGAACTACATATTGAGGAGTACTGTCCATCAAGTTTGGATAATTTACGTTACATTTTTGATAGAGCCCACCCAATGTAGGATATTTTTTAGACAGATATCAATATCAATGCCGATATTTGGTGATACAAAAATCCAATATTCCGATATATCAGACGATATTTTTATTCCCCTTCAGAATCACAAAACACAAATTGATTTCCTGAACAATTGTTATGTGTAATTATTTATTTAGTCATTTATTTACCCAGGTGGGTGTTGTGTTTGTAGCATTCCAAACACATCACCAAACAGGGAAGCTGCAGAGTGCCCTCTTGTGAATAAACTATGCAATGTCAACAGAGCTAACATGATTGGCTATTTTTCCTTTCTTTTCCTTTTTACATTTTTCTACGATGATCAGCAATTATAAAGGCTAATACTAATTCGTCAGTAAATACCTAATATTGGCCAACCTTCCAATAAATATCTCTAATTTTTTATTTCTATATAATATGTTTCCCATGTCATATGGGAAAAAGCTAACATGTCCCTGCTTCAGCTTATTTAATTCATCACTGACGAGATTACGCCGATTTGCGCAGCGCTAAATTGTCCTTTCGCGATAATGCTGTTTAAAGAGAAAGCTAACATTTTGGGAAAGAAGCAAAGAGATTACATTTGCAATCTTATCTGCCCATCAGAGAGGCATCAGATTATTACCAATCTAAATCTGCAACAACACACAGCACATTACAGCCAAAGCAATCAAGACCCATCTTTGAGTGATAACAGGAACTGCTGCAACAAGGGTGCTGCAGCTGCAACAGGCTAAAGGAAACATGTGATCGCACCAATTACCGGCTTGATTTAGTGTTTATCTGTTTACTTTCTTAGTTTTAATTACAGGTTTAACACACATTTATGACATTATTTTTAAAAGCTTCTCACCTCACTGTTCTTGCTTAAAAAAATGCTGTAATTTTTGTGTGATGAATCATTGCAAAAATGTGTAAAAATATCACATTGTGATTTAACAGCCTATTTCTTCATCAGGTGAAATAACTTTTGCTTCTGTGCCTGCAATTTTAAAAAAAAAGACTTCCTTGTGTGAAATTAGTTTGTTTTCACGTGGACCAGTGTAAATTCATCTGCATGTTCAGAGTTTCATGCTAGGATTTCATACTCATTCATACACGAACACATTGAAAAAACATCCATTTCTAATCACCTACAACTAATTCATAAGTACCTACATGTAATTCATTAAGAGAAATTAAGAGTAGCTAGGCTTAATTTTAGCTACTAGATAAAGTTATATATTGTAAAGACTTGACCTTGTGGGTATCCCATCAAAATGACGAAAGTGTCTAAAAAATATTGGACCTGAAAGCTAATATTGCAATTGCAACATTCATATTACGCCAAGACATGAAATCTTTGGCCGATTTTGTGCAATATCTTAATACAAAAGGCTATTTACAGCTCAGACATACTTGACATACACTTTATATAAGAAGCTTGAGGGAATTAATTTCTAAATGAAATGGAGCTGGAGCTATTCTTACATGAATTTTAACACTTTTTTGGTCTTATTGACCACTCTCCACCACATTCACATTTTTTGATTCGGTGCATACACTTCTTTCTTATCATTTCACACACACACACACACACACACCCATCCTAGGGAGTTTCGGCATTCAGTATATTAACAGTTTGTCGTGCAAGCCGGAAAAGCTAAGGATCGAATCACTGACCTCCTGCTTGGCTAATGACCTGCTCCATCTTCGGAGCCACAGCCACCAAAAACAAGAAAAATAATAATCCTGTAATCACCAACCCCAGCTGGCCTGAACTCTGATCTATGCTTACATCTTTCCCTGCTCTTTCAGGATGACACACACATACACACACACACTTCTCAGACACAGGTAAAGCTGCCGATTTGTAATAGAGATGACTGTGTCAAGTTTTCAAAAGCATTAGTGCACAGCCAGGACAGTGGAGGTGACACTGGGTTAAATGGCCATTAACCTTCCATGTCTGCAGCCTATACGCAGAAGATATTGATCAAAGCCCCCACACTTTCCCTGTGGAGGAAGTGCAGCCTTTGAAGAGCATAAAGCACCTTCCACAGATCTGCTTTGAGCTCTGCTGCCAAGGAGTTAATACCTGTGTCTGTCATCCAATCGAAGGTTGAAAAGAAGGGCCAGCCAAAGTACTGACAGCGCAGGCTGGAGACAGAGCAGCATTACTGTCTGTCTCCTGGTTGCCCCAGGGGTATAGCGATAGAATACTGTGTCACCCTTTCAGCTTCTCCTCACCCCTAGTCCTTACTTCACACACAGATGCACTTTCATTCTACCAGAGTAACAGCTATGCATTTCATCTCATGCGTTTGTGGTTCAACTTGTGTTTTTCTTTTAAAGATCACTATGCTTCTTTGTCTCTCACTTCATCTTTTGATATATTCCCCGTCTAGCTTGAAGAAAAGAAAAAATAACACACCAAATGTGTCAGTAGTTTGGTTTTCCCATGCGAACTGTTTGAGAAATAGCTGACTGGTGTGGGAGTCTACATTGGGCTATTCTTAATCCTTTGGGGATCTTTGTGTGTTTAGATGTTATAATATAAAAAATCCCAAGTGTTTGTTTGTGTAAGGAACTCAAGTAGCTGTGAATGACTTCTGGTTATGTACAGGAGGCAGGCATACACCCGGTTTTCATCTTTTTCCCACAGTCTCCAAGCTTACCCCAATCAGAGGTTCGTCTAATCAACAGAAGCAGCCGACTGTTGGGTCCAGATACGCCAAATTCCACAGTTATAAAACAGACAACAATTAGAGGACAACAAACACCATCTTCGTAACTGTTTTTTGTTTTTGATTTTTTTTTTTTAATGCACAGTCAATTCACAGCTCCAACAAAAAGCATGTTTTAATATCTCCAACACAGATCCGTCTTTTTGTTTTGCTTCTGAAGGCTCAGCTTGAACGTTTAGATGAAGAAGAATCTTAGAGGACTGATTTTTCACAAGGATCATTAGCTTGTAGGATTGCAATTTTTAAACCCTGATAATTATTATTATTATGTTTTAAAACGACTTCAAAAATTGGATAAAACAATCAAATTTGGGATTTTCTAACCAAAATATAGCAAAATATTTGTCTTTGGCAATGTGTGCAATCTGTTTAAAAAAAAAAAAAAAAAAAAAAGATGAAAAAAAAAAAAAAAAAAAATTTTATTTTATATTTTTT
>VURO01012399.1:7527-24074 GCA_015108175.1 Pelvicachromis taeniatus
TCTCTTTTTCTTTTTAAAAAAAAAAAAAAAAAACCTAAAAAATATCACTTCCTGTACTTTTTTAAGGCTTAAAACAGAAATTCAGACTAGACAAATTAAATCTGTGGAGGAAACCAGAACGGACAGCTTTCTACTGGAGTAAAAACCTGTTTAAGAATAAAGAAATAAAAACCAACATCTGGGGTTAAATACCAGGGTGCTTAAAGTAATTTCCCATGAGTCAGTCACTGTGGCTCAGATAAAAGGGGGGGAAATGCTTGGCATCAAAAAAGACTAACAGACTACAAAAAAAGGTGATTTTTTAAAAAATTTTTATTAATTTGTAAGTGAACATTTTGTGGCTTATATTGTTTTCCAAACTACTGTGGTAGTACTGTGATAAATGTTTGTACATATAATTTTCACACACATGCTTAGTTAATCAATAAGGGCCAGTGTCATGCATATCAGATACTTTCCACATGGATCAATACTTGACTGTAATTATCTGCATTTGTGATTCCATCATCATCCTCAGTGCCACTGGCTGAAATGCAGACCCAAACCATGATACAGCCTCTGTTGTGTTTTACAGCTGACTATAGATACTCTGTGAAGGTTCTCAAACATCCAGGTCATCGTAGTCTAAGAAGCTTAGGAAAGAAAAGAATCTGGACTTCCTTAAGTTGCTTGAAGACGTTTCACCTCTCAGTCTTACATCAGTCTTACATTGCAATCCATTTCAGAATAAGGCTGGAATAACATCTTCCCATAATGTGAAATGTGCTCCATATTTTGGGCACCTGAACATGGTAATGGAAAAAACAAAAGCCTACTTGCTCTCTATGGTTTTTACTGTATATTAAGACAGTCTCATAGAGCTGACTTGCCACTTGCATATGGATTTTGAGATGAGACGCTCTGTCACACACATGAAAGTGGTCACCAGTCTGTTTGTTGTCTTTTTCTATCTTTGGGTCTTTTCACACCTACGAGTTATTTGCCCATCTGTTTGTACTTTCGGCTGCAGTAAGGTACTAAAAATGTGCAAAGGTCTCTTATGGAGAATGGAATTATGTAAGTTCTCCCCAGAGAACATCCCCAGTAGTCCAGAACTCAGCAACGTCTTCCTGTATTTCCTTTTGTTACTCCTGCCCCAGACACAGCCGGCCAGTAAGCAGAATGAACACTCTTACATGGTTTGTAGGGATGGATTTTGGTTTGCTGGGACTTCAGTTCTTCTTCAGGGACTTCTCTGTATTAAAAGAAACCAAATAACGGAATAGCTGCAAGTTTACAAACTATAGATGTGCCCTTTGTGATCCCCACGGTAACACAGATATCCTCAGATGTATTGATAATTGCTGCCATATTATTGTGGAAAAATATATTACAACTAAAAATATGAAATTTCCCTCTCTAGGTGAGCATTGTTACACAAAGGCAGTCCAGTCACTCAAGACTCCAGCACCAACCACAAGACCAGCCAAAGTACCGCCAGCACCGTCTCAAGTCTTTAGCGTGACAGACAGCACGATCTGTTCACCACAGCAACAGCCTTCTCCCACATTTGAAACTTCAGCTGCTGCCACTTTTGGCAAGCCATGTGCATATGTCCAGACTGCATCTCCGAATGGACAGCTTCAACCCACTGCTAGTTCTGCAGCGGTGGTAACAACCCCAAGTCTTGGCAGTTCAATGATCAAGACCACCCAGCAGCCCACCGAGCCACACCCCGCCACCATCTCTATCACCCCCACTTCTGAGTTTTCGTCTTCGTCTTCCAGCCTTAATGTGCCTTTGTCTTACTCTGCTCCTACCCTTGATTCAGACCCCGGTTCAGTATTAGCCACTGTTGCCTCAACCTCTTCAGCTATTTCCAGCCACTCCACACCTCCTACTCTCCCACAGTCCACCTCCGCCACAGCATTTCATTCCAAGCTTGGTCGGCCCAGCAAATATGCCACAACAGACAGTCCCAGGACGTTTGGTGTCAAGTATGTCGTGGACTTTGAGAGGATCTATCGCTTCTTAAGTGTGATTCAGAAGCCCAGTCCGGATTGTGAACTCACTGCCATGGGTAAGCAAGAGATTCATTGCTTTACATCATGTTAGAATTTTTTTTGCAACAAACACATTGAACATGCAGAATTTCGCACTCCAAAAATATCTTGTGACTGTGACGACTTAAGTACGAAGACACCCAGGATTTTTACATTTAGACCGCAGGTGTATCTACAGGAGGCTGACGGGTGGCAGTGGCAGCCATCAGTGTTGTTTTTTTTTTTATCTTTGAGTAAATGCAATATTAATGTGAGGTTCATTAAAGAGGTCTACATTCAACAACAACACCTCTTTTAAAACTTTACCTGGACAAATCAAAGTTATTGGTGTTGCTATAGCTGTACTCAAGAAATGCTTATTAAATGCAAGACTGAGTTTAGTCTGCTAACAATCTGGTATTAGTCTGTGTGAGAATTAAAGCAAGTTGGCAAATATTGTAACAGGTAACTATAATAAATGATAAAAATCCATATCTGTTCCCATTTAACTGCTACATTTGTGCTCAGCGACGTTCTTGTCCACAGGAAAGTGAGAACAATCCAATCAGCTGATGGTGTCTGCTTTTATAAACTACACAGCAGTTATTTATCAACTGTCGGCAGCAACGCTGCCTCCTAGCAGCCAACCTGTGCAGCTGACTTGTAGTAGAGTTAGATTTATTTTCTATTAAAACTTGAAGAAACCAAATACACAAACAGAGAACACCTACTGTGTGAAAAGCTTTTACACTATCATAAAACAGTTTGTTGTGGTCTTTGACCAAAGCTTCAGTGAAAACTGTGAAACATGGACTGTGTTCTTGGATCAATCCTGAAAGTCTGTTTAAACCTTCCACTTGATGAATTTACATTTGCTAATAATCTATTTTGTCATTCAGAGAGTGCTATAGTGTTGGACCTTTTAATGTCTCTGCCAGAGGAGCTTCCCCTGCTAGACTGCAACAAACTGCACGAACACATGACGAAGGTACGACCTGCTGCTTACACACAGACATTGTCTTTATGTGATCAGGCTTTGAAAGCTGTTAGATTGATTTTAAGTTAAGCCCCAAAGCTTCACTGTATGTATGCTGGCTGCTCTTTGTCAGCCACCTTATGTTTGTGGCTGAACCTGAAAACAGGAGCTTTTTTTCCAGGGTTTGATGGGACGCTCTGTGTGTTTCAGATGTACCAGAGTCTCTCTGCCCCCGCTGACTCTAACAAGACAAGAAGGAGGTGCAAAGAACTGGATGATGAACTTTTTACTCAGAGAAAGACAGTATTTACCCAAGACCTCAGCAGAACCAGCGTCCATCAGAATACTGCTGGATCTACGGACAGCACTAATGTCACACACGGTGAAGGAAAGAAATCGGCGACACACAAAGCCGACAGCCAGTCAACAAATGTGACGCCCCCACAACTGAACCCTTTTATTGTGCCACTGACACTGTTAAAGCGTCGATAGGAATTCATAATTATTTAGACATTATTGTTGTAATGATTTACTGAGCTACAGTGTGTTAAGTGTCAAAAGCTCCTGTGATTTGATTTTCTTTCTTTTTTGAATTACGTGGGTCCTTATTTCAAACTTTCTGCATGGATTAAGTTGTATTATTCAAGCAAAGCTGTTTTTTCACCTCGTTATGTTAATGCAATAAAACTTGTGCGTTTGGAATGTGAAATGTGTCCTTAAATGTTTGACTTTTTAAAAATAATTAAACAACACTTTCAGATTAGGTATTATCTATATTATCTATGAGAATGGCTGAATGTAATAAACTATATTGCCTAAAGTATTCCCTCGCCTACCCAAGTCCTTTAATTCA
The DNA here is from genome assembly GCA_015108175.1 of Pelvicachromis taeniatus. Classification (NCBI taxonomy): domain Eukaryota; kingdom Metazoa; phylum Chordata; class Actinopteri; order Cichliformes; family Cichlidae; genus Pelvicachromis; species Pelvicachromis taeniatus. The sequence continues at coordinate 11,378 of VURO01012399.1, forward strand.
GATCACTTCCATGAGCACAGCTGTATATAATCAAGCAGCAGACTGCTTCAAGAATGGGTCGCTGTCATGAGCTCAATAACTTCCAGCGTGGTACCGTTACAGGACGCCGCCTGTGGAGTCATGAAGTTTCCTCACTGTTAAATATCCCACAGTTAGAATGACAGCAGCTCCTCCATGTAAAATCACAGGTCTTGGTGAGTGGATGCTGAGGCACAGAGGTTGCCAAACTTCAGATTCAAAAGCTGCAGATTTCCAAATTTCATGCAGCAGCGCATGTACAGCTTCACTGAACGGCTTTCCATGGCTGAGCAGCTGCATCTGAGCCTTACATGACAGGTTTTGAATGCAGTGGTGTAAAGCACGCCGCCACTGCTCTGGAGTCCAGTGGCGGCGCGTTCTCTGGAGTGACTAATCGCACTTCTACGTCTGGCAATTTGGGTGGATGAGTCTGGATTTGGCAATTGGCAGGAGAAGCGCAGACTGCATTGTGCCTGCCTATTTCAGCAGCTGCCAGGACCTGGAAGAGGACGAGTGTGTGGCAGCAAGAGCAACAGTGCGCTGTTCAGCACTGTCCACAGAAAGCACTGGAAATAAAATATCAGCGTATTGTGACAAATACAACAAAAGTACAGGACATTGGAAACATGTACATTTATGAGTAGACCTGGGTTTGAATGCTAATGTCACAAATTAAAAAAAAAAATTACTTCATATAAAACATGACAAGTAAAAGTAATACAATAGATATTCTGTCCTCAACTGATTGTCAGATATTTGAAAAGTTCAATAAACCTGTGTTCTGGAAAAAGTGTGTCTGTTGGTGTGAAACAGAAAAATGCATCACTATGATGTACACTGTAGGCACAACACCATGTGAAGTACAACTCACAGTATAACAGTCCTGCATTCAAAATCATCACCAAATTAAGGCAACAAGCGTGTTGAATCAGAAATGTTATTTATGTATAAAACTTAGCACAATGCTCAGCACGGTACATTTCTCAAATTGGGCAACTATTGTCATCCCATAGACCTCCACACACACAGTTATTTCATGTCTCATAGTGAGCAAAGAGCATGTATTTTAATCTAAAACACATTCCTGCACATAAACAATGATTCTAATTATATTTTACTTCTTTATTTGTGGTATTATTTTAATATTTAGAAACATAAGACAAAACCTTATAAGTCCATGAATCACAGTTTTTCAAGATGGCTCTTAAATAACTGTGTTATCTTCCTGATTTCTTTTTCATTAAGGTCTTTCATTAAATGTTCATGTTGATTGGTTCTGCTGTATCTCACTTTTTCCAACTGTAACACTGAAAGCATTTCCTTTTTGAGCCTTTATCCATGTTAATTGTTTTTTTTCCAGCTCAGTGAATCTTGAAATACATTTTTCAAATGTTGCCTTTGCCTTGCCTTGCACAAGGGTCCAACGCAAGTATGTCATCAATAACTGACTCATCTGTTATTTGTGAAAGTCTGAAGTGCTTACTGGCAAAGTTTCTGACTAGTAGATACCTAAAAATGTGATGTGTTAAGATCCTAGTAGAATGTCTCCCGCTGCTCCTTTATGGCTGCTGAATGGGTAGATGTTAAACACCCGACATCCAAATTTCAGTTATTGTATGTTTAAGAGAAGCTTGTCTTAGTTGGTGTGCTAGTAATCTTCCCACCATGTTCATAATAAGTTTGTTTAGATTTCTGCAGGAGCCTTCCCATTTGTTTGATGGAGATATTATTGTATTCTGTCTGTAACAGCTGTCGCTCCATATTCGGGTCTGGGCAGGCTGCGTATCTGCCCTCTACGTCTCGCTAAGTCACTGAGTTGACGGTTAGCTCCTTTTTTCATGGGCAACATATGAAATGATTTGTGCCTGTGAGTAAGCTGTGATACTTTCCCACAAAGCGATATAGGACATGGTGTGCGAACAGCATTCTGTATTGTTTGAACCCACAAAGCCTGTGTGTTATGGTCCTGTAATTATGCAAATTTTCAAGAAGGCACTTAGATCTTTTATACTTGAGACCTCTGGTTGTCAATAAATAATTTTACAGCAACGTAGAGACGTTGCTGTAAAATTATTTATTGACAACCATTTAAAATATCACTTAGAAGAGCTAATGAATCATCTGTACATGTACTCAGAGCTGTAGTGTAGCAGTGTGTAAATGGGATGCCAGATGAGGACAGGTACACACACACACACACACACACACACACACACACACACACACACACACACACACACACACACACACACACACACACACACACGTGTGTATTTATATCCTCGTGGAGACATCTCCACATCTCTATATACCTGTCCACCCATATATATATGTGTGTGTGTGTGTGTGCACACAGAAGGTCCCACCACCAAAGCACCCAGTCAACACACTGGTGATCTGCAGCCATAAAAGGGGCAAAAAACAGTTTACAAATCAAACATTCAGAAAACAAACACCAAATAATAATTAGAATTTAAAATATAATTATAATTGAATACATTACAATACATATGTTGCACATACTGCTCAAATTAAAAGGCAAAATAAGACAACAAAGCCAAAAGGACATAAAAAGGCCACAGCTACATGAACACAAGGAGCAGCAGCATTTCTATAAGAAGCTGTAGCAGCCCCGCTATAACGCTGTAGGTCGCCCTATCATGCCGAGACTTCTGATCAAACGGCGTCACCCAATCCGCAAATAAAGTGGCCAATAGGAAGCTTCTGCAGCTACAGGCAGCGATCGATGGAACGCTTCAGAGGAAATAATCTGCAGATGATCTCTGAAACAGGCAGGGAACTCAGGTGACCGAAGGCCCGGATGTGTAAAGGAGCAGGTGAGCGAGTGAAGGATATTCAAATGGCAGTGTTGGGGACTAACGAAATCCATGTACTGGCGTTACGTATGTAAAATATAAAATAAGAGTAAGTGTATTCCATTACAGCTACCGTTTAAATGTGCATGGTGAAATCTGACTGTGCAATGCAAACTCTGCTTGCCAGCAACTGAGCTGCTCTCAGAGTCAAAAGACTCAAGGTCAAGTGGCTTTACTGTCATTCCAAGCATTTGCAGTTGTACAGCACACAGTGAAACGACACAATGTTCCTCCAAGACCATGGTGCTTCAGACATATAACAGACAACCAACACAGGACTACATGAAGTGCAATGTGCAACAATGAACCCAGGAGAGCCAGATGTTCTTTTGGATGGTGAGCTTATGGAAGCGTTCTCACGGCTTCTGAAAATGTCAGGTCTCTGACTCCAAACACATAAATGTATTGACTTGCAGCCATGATAGGCATAATCCATAAACATCCTACATCGCATGCACCCACTCAGCACCCAAGCCTCGTAGAAACAGTCAGAACAGCAACAGTCAGCCAGCTCCTTGCTCGCCTGTCTTTTGCAGAATGGAAGGAAGAAGGATTCTTGGTGGAAGTCCAGTCCTCAGTCCAAGGGCTTCATTACATCTGTTGAATTGATCACTTTATTATTGGGTTTCCAGCCATCTGAGCCAATAACTGCCCTGGCGCTGTTTTGAGCCCGTTGGAGGCCCAGATGTGTGGCGCCTCATCCTGCTCCTTGTCAGATATATTGTTGGCAAAGTTGTAGGCCAGGGATGTGGAGCCTGCTGTTTCTGAATCCCCAGCTCTCTCTTCCAGGAGGAACTAGGGCTCCCGCCATAATTCCTCCTCCTGCAGCAGAGACTGTACCTGGCTGCTTCTTCCCAGACAGAGATGGGAGGCTGACCACCGGAGAGGTAAACTGGTTCTTATACAGCGCTTTTCTACTCTGATCAACAAATTATTCCCTTGTTTGCATCCATTCATACAAGCTGGTGTTTTTTCCTGCTGAAGTGCTTTCAATCTAACATTCATACAGTCATACTCTGATAGTTTGGACACACCTTCTCATTTAATGTTTTTTCTGTTTTTTCATGACTATTTACATTGTAGAGTCTCACTGAAAGCATCAAAACAATGAATGAACAAATATGTAGTAATGGAGGCCACCCTTTGCTTTGATCACTGCTTTGCTCACTCCTGGCCTTCTCTCCATGAACTTCATGAGGTCGTCACCTGAGATGGTTTCTAACAGTCTTGAAGGAGTTCCCAGAGATGCTGAGCACTTGTTGGCCCTTTGCCAAGAAAACCGTTTCACGATGTACTTAGGAGGCGGGACTGGACGAGTGTCCCACAGCAAGCTGCAACGGCTTGGATTGGATATATGCACCCCTTTATAGATGATGCCGATAGATCAGGTGCTTGGCACACAACAAATACTTCACCGTATTGATGAGAAAAAAAAACAGACTTGTGAATATTGTAGTAACACATTTCATACACATTGTGTACATACAAATGTAACACATTCATACACATTGCACATTATGTGTAATATTTTATTGGGTGAAATCAGGTCAAAGTGTTGCCATACAGGGGCAGACACTTCTTTTTCAGCAGCCTCCATGAAAACAAGCTTGAACACTAACACAATTTTGCGGAGATTACACCAACACTCCAACCACTTTCAGAACCACCAAAGCTTCAGATGTCATCAGTGATGTCACTCGCCAGTCATGAAACAAGCCATCCATCCATTCGCAGCCGCTTATCCTTTTCAGTGGCGCTGGATCCTGTCCCAGCTGTCTTGGGGCAGGGTACACCCTGGACAGGTCGCCAGTCTGTCGCAGGGCTAACACACATAGACACACAACATTCACACTCACAGTCAATCCCGCATTCACACCTATGGGCAATTTAACCTATCCCCACAAATTGCATGTTTTTGGACTGTGGGAGGAAGCCGGAGTACCCACGCAAACACGGGGAGAACATGCAAACTCCACACAGAAAGGCCCCGGCCTGATGGTGGTATTGAATTCAGGACCTTCTTGCTGTGAGGCAACAGTGCTAACCACCGTGCCACCATATGAAGCAAGCCTTGATTCATAAAAGACTTTCTGGATTTGTCGACACATGCCCTGAAGCCTCAGCACACTCCGTCCCATCACTAACAAGAGTTATTGGCCACATTTTGCTAAGCAACATATGAATTTTACATTTTGTTTTTTTATTTTTTTCCACTACACAACAAAACATACAACTTTTCCTGTGGCATTCAGGATTTTATGTGCAACTGTTTTCAAAAATGTCTGGTATTATTATAGCATAACAGTGCCAGTCATTTATAACAAGTTCAAATGAGTCAAAAAGAGATCAAATAACTACAAAGTCAAGTTTACTTACTCAAAATTATGTGACTTCTAAGTCAACCATTTTTTATGAAGTAAACTTGATTTTCATGATGCCAGTGTTTACATAGTTATCAAAGAATACACTTCCTATTTACATTTATGAATATCTTCATCTTAAAGGTATATATTATAGCATATAAAAAGTTTGACAAAAAGTATATAATGTTTGATCATTTAGTATTAAAACTTTTTTCCCTTTTTGTATTTCAACCAGCAATGTTTTTACATGTAAAGGACAGCAGAAGTTGAATAAAGGGAAATTAAACAATAAACCTTTTAAATTTTTCGGTAACAGTTCAAGAGTTTGTGCTCTTGTCCTGGACCACAGAGTGGATCTTTCTTAAGTTCTGTCGGACTCTAACGAACTCCATCAGCTGGGACTCCTCTCGTACCTCTTCATCTTTATTCTCTCTCTAAGAGACAAAGAGAAACACTTAAAACGTATTATTGAAAAAAAAAAGACAGAGAAAAGGTAACTTTTCATAAAAATTACCTTTTTTTTTAACCTTTTTTGTCATAAAATGTTTATTGTTTATAAAATACATCTGAGTTAGTGTATGGAAATGTTAAAATCATTGAGTAGTAAAAAGTGCTTTAAGTGAGTGCTCGGTTAGTGTAGAAAGGTGGTTTTTGAAAATAAATACCAATGAAGAAAATACTACTCTGAACCAGTCCATTTACCATGTTTTGTGTTAATAATGTTCTTCATGATATCTAAACGTTCCACTCATTTTATCTACAGTCCTTGCATAGTACAATTATTATTTTATCATTTTATATAGTACCAAATTACAACAACCGTAACCTCAGGGTGGTTTATATTGTAACATTAAATACCCGACAGCAGTCTTGCAGGTCTTGAACCCTACTGGAAACCGCATATAAGGGACGGTCCATTTGAATGAAGGTACTTACTAAAAGTTGCTAAACCTTGTGCAACAATTAAAGTTTACTACCTCATGTTGTTTCTGCTGACGTCTGAGTAGGACTTTCTCCAGAGGAGTCCTACTATGTTGTTCCTCATCCTGGTAGCTCTGTTCCTTTTTCCTCCTCTCAAGCACCTGCTGAAGTTCTGATCTGCTGCTCAGTGCCAGACCCCTTTATCCATAAGCAGAGAAAACTCTAGTTAGGATGAGAATACAGCGTATTAACCCAGCAGTGCAACTATATTCCAAACAGAGAAACAAGCTAATGAAGAATATGAGCAAGCACACTCAGAATGGAAGGAAGAAGGGAGGAAATCAGGAGGCTCCAAGAGGAGGGAAATGGACAAAAAGCGAAAGCACATGATGACAACCATAGATATGTGCTACTTGATGCAAGAAGAAAAGGAAGACGAGTAAGAGTGCAAAATCCAGACTACAAGTTACAAGATGAAGACCAAAAATAATAAACATCATCACAAAGAATTGGGCTGCCAACTACAACACCTGGAGCTTCTACCGTGCTTAAACTCCACCCTGAACTACCTGACTGTTTGAATTTGCCTAAAACTAACAGCACACCTGGGGACACCGGTCATACAGTGAAGTTGAATTCAGTGATGATGGACGTCACACCTGAGGTAAAACCTGATGCAGAACAGAATGCTGGTGAACAGAGTGGGGAGGAGAGAAGGTGGTCCTTTGTAAAAGAGGGGACTCGGACATTGAAGAAGAAGCCAACAAGAGATTGGTCTAACATGGTTACCAGAGAAGATGCAACCACAGATAAGCAAACTCAAATGGCACAGATGTCAGGTAAGGAAAGCGCACGGATGCTGGGGCCCTGGTCTGAAGGAGATGCCCCCTCTTCTTCCCATAATCCCTTCCAAAACCCCTTCCTTCCAACAGACAAGCTACAAGGAGATTCCACACCGATTCCTCCAATAACGACTCAGGAGATTCTAGTAGGAGCAGACTGGAAGAAAGGAGAGGATGAATAATCAAAAAGAAAACCCTGACAATAACCGTGCAGTGGAGACTGTGGCTCTCAGTGAGAAACATGCTGAGAAAACTGAAGTATGTCATGAGACCAAGGAAAACTCAAAACTGACTAAACAAATAAAAAAAGACAAAGACTGGCTTGCTGAATGCTGAAATAGTGTGACAAATGAAAGTAGAGGACACAACTGGATCAGAACTGGAGCTGGGGGGAACACATGGTTTACCAGTAACATCAAGTAAACAAGGGGATAAAAATGACACGGAGGATGAAACTCACTATCGAGAATTACCTGCATCTATCAGCAGAGGCAGACTGGAGGCAAACAACATCAGCCATTGGCTATGACAGTCCATAGGACAACAACAGGAGAACCAGTTTATCTCAAAGTTATAGAAGGACTGGTGAGAACATTACCACCTTTTAAACAAGGTGCTTAAGCATCAGATGGAAGAAAAGGACTCAGAGGTTAACAAGAACAAAGTTAAAGCTAAACAAATGGTGGCTGTGAACTTAAAAGAAGAAATACAGGAAGCTGTGGTTGCTGCATTGGCTACACAAGCATAGCCCGAGCGTGAACCACAGCTACGACAGCAACAGCCAGGTCCGGCCCAAGATCTGCACCAATGTGGAATGCTGGAAGAGGGCGCTTTAGAGGGGAACACATGCCAGAAGTGCGTGAAAGACAACAAGGAAGGCCTCAAACTGACAGTTATTGGCTTTGCCTGAGGAATGAGAGGACATTGGAGGAATGAATGCCCGAACCAAATATCCACAGCAGATGAGGGCCCAGAGACCGATCTCTGGACCACAACAACGGATTCCAGACTATGGCAATGGGAGAGCACCAAACTACAGACAAATGATCCAGGTTGGAGGTGGTCCCCGAGATCTGGACCAAAACCCATATTGATGTGGCCCTGGAGCATGTGCAGGTCTAATTACAACACCAATGGAGACATGTACAATCGAGGGTAAGAAGATGTGCTTAATGGCTGATGCTGGAGCAACAACTTCAACACTTAACATTTTAACCACAGCTAACAGACACTGAATTGACTTGGAAAGAAGAAGTGGTGTTTTTGAAACCAAACAGGCACTGACACAAAGCAGTAGCTTTGGCTTACCAGACTACAAAACAGACAAAACAGAGCTCGAGTGCATTCACTTTGACACCAGCATGCTTATACAGCCACATATCACCTATGGCATGCAAGTAATAAGTATGGCTAAGGGAATGACATCAATGAAACATCAACAACATGACTGCAAAAGGAAGTGGTTAAGGACATCAGATTGAGATCAGAGCTATGAAATGCGCCACTGGAGCATCCAGATCTCACCTTGTATGCAAACGGATTTTGACACAGGGGAGAAAATTTGATATGGTGAGTCCGACCCATGATAGAAAGACACATGAAAACATCGGTACAAGGGAACATCACACAACCTGCCTTAGCTCAGGTGGCAGAAATTGTGGCTCTCACCAAAGCACTACAACTTTCAGGCAATTCATGTCAATGGACCACAATGGAGACCGTTTTTTACAGCAAATACGCCAGCAAAACAAAAAAAACAGTTGGAAGAACTGTTACAAGCTACCCAGGGAAGTGGCAGGGAAGAGATATGAAGGACATCAAAGGAACCAAACATGGTTGACAAAGGGAAATGAAGCAATAGACCTGGCTGGCAAGAGAGGAAAGGAGGGTATCAAGGCCAAATGATCACTCTGACAGAGGAGTCACTACCATCATTTGACAGAGGCTGACATCAAAACAGTGCAAAAAGAGGCAGGAGCCTACGAGATCAATGCATGGATGGAGAAAGGAGCAACACAGAATAGTGGATTCTGGAGAGCACATGATGGGAGATCAACTTGCCCCAACATTTATTTTTAACTATTGTTGTTTTTATTGCTATTTAGCTTCTCATGTCTTTTGTCTAGTCTCGTCTCACTCTAACCCTCAGAGAATGTCTCAGTCCTGTTCTCTAAAACCCAAAGAATGATGTATTTGATCCGTCCCGTAACAAAACTGACACCCTCTTCTCAACGAGGAGCCTGGGCTTGGGAGAGCCCGACTGTCCTGCGGAGAGGTTTGATGCCGGATACTCGATGGTCGGTTGCGTCGTGTGTCTGGCGACACTCTCGATGGAGGACATTGAATGACAGCTACCAATTCTGAACCATGATAACAGAGTTCTGGCTGATCGAAACTGGCTTGGACCTGGCTTATCAAGAACAAGAAGGAGAGGTAAGCCCTGCCTACAGCTGTTCAAAACTCCACAAGGCTGGCCGACATGATTGATGATGGGCGGGGCTGTGTTTATTGAATGCATATGGGCAAGATCTTGGAGAAGCTCACGGCTCTGCAACGGGAATGAGAAAATTGGTGACCAGTGACGGACATTAGACCAACTGTAAAATTGGATGCAGTTTCTCGCACTAACCAAAACTAACACCATCTTCACTCATGCAGCTATCCCATTGGCTCCAGCTGGAGGCCTGCCAAGGTCGAAGCTGACTGGAACAACAAAACTCTCCCCTGATAACAGGACTGTTTGGAATTCTCTGTCCCTCCTTCAATGCCACCTGGGTCCACTAGAGACTGTTGACCTTCGCATAACCGGGCATGGTGACACTTTCTCTCAGCTGAACACGGGATACACAAGCACACATATGTATGTAACTGACACAGACACACACTTCCCCCACCTCCAAGCACCTCTGACATTTCTCCCAGCCGACAATGTAGGTGGCAGGTCTGGACCAGCGCCGTAGGATGGCAAGGAGGAGGTTACAGAGAACCCATTGATAATAAAGGGAATGAAAAAGAGATCCATATGGTAAAAAATTTAGAGGATTTGACTTTTTAGGATAGGTTTAACATTGAGACAGGATATTCAGATAGAAATACCAGGTTAGACTGGTTAATGTTTACTGTGCATGAATATGGAATTGTAGATTGCATAGCATGCTCATCTGCACAGCCCACGCTATATACAGTACCTGTACCATTAAACCCAGAGGGTCAAGAGGGGTTTAAATGTATGCTAGCTTTGCATATGCAACACATGCCTGATAACTGTTCTGTCCTGAGCTCTTTGTTTTCTATAGCACCCAACTGGACCACACAGCCAGTTTTCACGCCAAAGGAAGGTCATTACAGGTCTGATATGGAGGAATCTTAACAAAGTGGGAGAGGTAATCCCTGACTGGTGTAGCAACTCCATAAATGTCACTTTATAGTCAAAATTTTTTACATCAAGGGTGGATTTCTTTTGGTATTTGGGGAGGAAAGAAATTGTCGAATCCACCCTTGTACCTGTCCAGGTCAGGTACTTGCACAATGGTCCAGTTGGCACTGCTAGTAACAGTTATAGGACAAAGACAAGAGGTGCAGCAATCCAAAAATCGAAATAGACAGTCCACATTGGACAATTTTGATGTTACACGAAATTCTCCCATATATATATATATATATATATATATATATATATATATATATTGGCCAACCCAATAGCTAACGGGTTTGAATCTATAGTACTTTGTATAACACCCGATAAGAATTTTGACCGTATTAATTATCTTCTTGGCTAATGTGACCAGGAATGTAATGACAGGACTGTCGATAGCTGAAAGGCTGAGTATCACACTGGAGGGGAGGCTGTGGGATAGCAGGCTGAATGAAACACATGCTGTTTTGGTTCACATGTAATGACATGTGAAAGGAGGGACTGTTAGGGTTGAAAAAGCTTAAATAAAGCTGTTTTGATTATTTTCATATACACAATGTAGTGTGCTCAAAAACGAGTTGGCGCTCTGTGTTTTTAAGGTTCAAAAGCTTTGTTCAGCGCCATGACTGGGCTGAAATATTGTCATACAGCATGCTTACACATCACACTTGATAACGGGATATTCTCACACTGGCACAGACAGAGCATGCAAACTCGACAAGGAAAGGTCAGAATCAGCAAAGGCAACAGTGTGAACCGTTCTGCTACTGTGAATGTGTTAGATAATAATGATGAAAACCATTTAAGAACATATTAGAATCCACTCTTATTTTAGACAATATGTGGGCATTTTGTTTGTATATGATACCTACTTCTTATGTGCCAGAAGCAGTTCCTTGTGGAGTGCATCGTGAGCCCTGGAGGCCTTCATGGTTTTTGAGTGCTCTAAAGAGGCGCCAGATTTGACTCCATTATCTGACACAGAAATGAAAATTTTAAAAAAGAACAAATGTCAAAGGAGTGCCTCATAAGAATGGCAGATGAGAATATTTAAATTTGCTCTGCGTGCGCACACACACATATGAGGTGCCGTAAGGGACATTATTACTGAAAACGCTCTCACACACACGCACGCACGCACGCACGCACGCACGCGCGCGCACGCACACACACACAGACAGTGGCTGTAGCTCAGGTGGTAGAGATCAGGTCAACTACTGATCGGAAGGTTAGTGGTTTGATCCCTGGCTCCCCAGTCTGCATGCCAAATATCCTTGGGCAAGATATTAACCCCAAGTTGCTCTCTGATGCATCCGTTGGAGTATCAATGTATTAGAGCACGAAAAAAAATAGTGCTTGTATGAATGGGTGTGATAGGGTGAATGTGGTTGTTGTATAGAGCGCTTTGAAAAGCGCTATATAAGAATCAGTCCATTTACCATTTACACACACACACAAAGAAAAAGCATTCTAGTGTTAATGTTGATTTCACTTACTGTTACCCAAAAGGCTGTGTTGGTGTTGGTATGCTGGTTTAGGATTTATTAATAATATGTGGTGAAGGTCTTAAAAATATTAAGTAACGCATTCTTCAGCTTTTCTTAACCCTTAAAATATTCAATGCTTATTAGAAGCTCATTAATAGTAAATGGATTGTGAGTTTTAAAAAAATTAGACTCAAACTGCATGTTTGTTTGTATTTTAGGATACACAATATTCTGTGAAAATACAAATGTATGTAATGCATATAATGCCTTCCTCAATACTTCTCATTGTTATTCTCGTTTGGTGTGAGCCAAATTAACTTTCACCTTGAAGGAGTCCAGGTGAATGAATCTAAATATCTCCTCATCCTAAAAATTGGGAGGTGATATTTGTGACTTGTTTCTTTTATCTGGAAGTGATATTTAATCATACTACTCTCACACCACATCAAGTTTTTTGCAGTGGTTATTTAAAGTTCTTCTGATAATGTAGTATAGTAGTGGCTAAGCAAACATCTGACTCTTCACATCCAAAAATAATCAGGACCACAGACCAGAATAGTTGCAGAGATATAAAGCAGCACCGTATATCTTCTAATAGTGGCCTGTCTCTTATTGACGCCCGTTTCTAATAAACGCCGGTTTGAAAACATGTCACGACAAATAGACGCCGGTCTCCAATAGTAGCCGGGCGACCCTCGACCCGGAAGTCCCTCCACGCTGTCGTCGCTCCTCCCGCGTCTCATCACTCATCTGTTTCCAATCAGCCGTTTCCAAT
>VURO01012407.1:1296-14779 GCA_015108175.1 Pelvicachromis taeniatus
TGTTGGAAAATACACAAAATGAACTTTTACATCTGAGAAAGATGACACACAGCTATACACACAGCAGAACTACGTCTCAAAGAGGGAGGCTTCTATAATTCTCATTGTGAAGGAGAAAAAACTTAAAGAAGCAGAAGAAGAAGAAAAGCCCACCGAGCAGCCGCTCCCTATCGTCTCATCTCAGGCTGATAAACATGTTTCTCTTACACCACTTGTCTCTCTGTAAATACGTAGCAAGAAGAAGTGTGAGAACTTTTGGCTCTCCCTCTCCTCCCTTATCGTTCCTCCTCGTGTCTTTTGTCTAGTCTTGTCTAACTCTCACAGACTCTCCATCTCGTTCTCTAAAAACAAGGAGTTATGGATTTGATCAGCTGGTCTCTCGACCTAATTGACAGCCTCTTCCCGACGAGGAGCCTGGGCTCGGGGGAGCCGGTCTGTCCTGCAGGGACGTTTGTGGCTCGATACACGACGGACGGCTGTCGTGTCCGTGGCAACACTCTCAATGGAGGATGTTGACGCTATCGACAGATTCAGAACTCAAAACAAGGCTGGCCGACATGGTTACGGTGGGTAGAGCCACGAGCACTCCGACTGTGTTTATCGAACGCAATATGGATCAAATCGAATAGAGTAATCCTTTAAGTGTCCCACAGGGGACATTTGGTTGTAACAGCAGCAACCCCCCCCCCACACACACACACACACACACACACACACACACTAACAGAACCAGACACAGAACAGAAACATTTTTACAGAATAAATAAAATCCTGGAGAAGCTCGTGACTCTGCAACACGAGTGGATAACTCTGGGGACCAGTGATGGACATGACATCAGCTGCAAGACTGAAACGCAATTCTCCGCCCTAAACTAACCCCAACAACCACCATCTTCATGCCCCCCCCCCCCCCCCCCCCCCCACCCCCCGGTGACACCCCCCCCCCAAACCACCCCCCCCAACCCCCCCCTCCCCCCCCCCCCCCCCCCCTCACCAGCTTCAGCTGGTGAAGACTGTCATGACCCTCTGTATCCTCCTACTTCCTCAAGGTCACCCGCTGAGGGACTGTTGACCTTTGCTTAAAACTATGCTGGATACACACACACACACACACACACACGTTTGTACAATGTACAGTATGGTTCACTGCATGTAACATGTATGTGTTATGTCACACAGTAGAAATTGTGTGAAATAACACATACATGTTGTTCATTGTGTGTAACACTGATTTTATGGAGATTCTTATATCGCATGTTTAGTTTGTGGTTGCGTGATATCTTTTATTCTACTGTGGACTGGGTGGGTAAGGACGAGCACCTGTTGAGGTGTGGGCGGACCCGGAAGCTGGCCCATTAGCCACCCAATGGGTTTTTTTAAAGGAGAGAATGAGCACAGGAGGAGGAGGAAGATGAGCACAGGAGGAGGAGGAAGATGAGCACAGGAGGAGGAGGAAGAAAACAGAGAGAGAACGTGGACGGTGGCGATCTGGAGCCGGAGTGCGAGGTACGACAGGATCCGTCGTACCTCGCGTCCCAGTCCCGACAGCCGAAGTGTGACAGTGGGAGTTGTTACGTGTGATCGGCAGCGGGGCAGAGGTGCACCTCATTACAGGGCGGTGCTACGCACAAGTCCGCAGCGACTGGAATTGAGGACCCCAGGTGGAGTGCAGCTGGGCGGAGGATAGGGTCGAGGTCGGAGGCTCGCCGGGCTGCTGTGAGCTTCGGTCCGGAAGAGGAAGATCTCTCCTCTTTATCTAAGAGAAGGATGAAGAACATTTTACTCTTGGAAAACGTTGTATGTTCTTTTTCTTTTTAGTATTTTAAGAGGGTTTTTTATTGCATAAGGTTTTCTTTGAATGGGTTGTTAACTGCGTTCCTCCTTTGTGAGAATAAACAGTACAATATCAGACTGCTCCACCTCTGCGCCCCGAGGACTGCTCCGCTCACTCCCCCGGTGACATGTTAGATTACAAGTGACAAATAAAAGGATTGATTGATTGGAATCATTAGCAAGCCTTGTCGATAGGTTCAATCATTGGCTTGAACAGTTCCAATGAAGGTGGCAAAGAGCAAAATGCATCAAACTGACATCAGCGTGTTCACAAAGCTCAGCTTCTCAGTGAGGCTGTAATTGGCACTTCTAACAAGTTACAAAAAGTAACAGAACACTAAAGTTAGAGAGCAACATGTAACCAACCCCACACACAGGGTGCTGACGACGACTGAAGAGCATCAACTTTAAAACGTCGGCGCTGACAGAGTTGTGGTCAGAGACGCTCGGCTGATTCTTCCAGCTGTCGGGCAGAAGCAGCAAGCGGATTTGAAAACAGCTCTTTAAAGTGAACAAAGACAAACATTCCTGACATTTCCTGCTTCCCCTGCAGTGCAGCGGGGGCCTCATCCAGGTCAGGCAGCAGGCAGGCAGCCCCTCTGCTCTCCTGGGTAGACACTGTAAATGAGTGAAGCTTGTTTCGCACACACACCAATCACTGTGCTGCTGCTCTGCCTTGTGTCAACACCCAGAGCAGTCACAGCCTAACACACTGACAGGAGCTCCCTTTGAGATATTCCAGGTGACTGTGTGATGAATAGTGATACTGTAGTCGCTTGGCTTTGAGGCTTACTCAGCCCATGACCCCACTTATCCGCTCTGTAAGTGATGACATATGAGCCTGCTTCTGGGTCCAAACTACTGTGTTTATTAAGGCTCTTGTGTTTTTAACGTGTTAATTCTTTGTATCTGATTAATGTGAACGAGCCCCTAAAAGCAGTCAGTGACCACTGTGGGCCTCCTGGGTTTGTATCAGCACTGTTCCTGTCAAAGCTCAGTGTTTAAAGCTGACTGTAGCTCCAGCCCATGTAGGGACGCCGAGAACGGCCGTATCCGTTAATAATATTTTTATCTCGTTATCACGAGAAAACGGTGGTCCGGTTTTCTCGTGATAACGAGATAATTATGACAGCAGAGCTGCAATCAGCTGCGTGGCGGAGGTGTGGTCTTTGGCCTGCTGCGGTACCGGAGGTGCGTGGTGAACAGGTGTGCCTGGCCAGCTGACTGATGAACTGTGTGTCTGCTCTTTCACAACAGTGACGGCCAGGCAGTCGGGAGGTGTGTGGCTGCGAGGCAGGAGTGGCTGCGTCCTGAGCTGCAGCTGAAACCGCAGTTTGTGTTGCCACAATAAAAACAGTGTCCGCAAAACCTGACACCAGTGTGTGTGTGTGTGTGTGTGTGTGTCTCTGCTCTGAGGAGTCCTGTGCTGCTCTGAGGAGTCCTGTGCTGCTCTGAGGAGTCCTGTGCTGCTGCTCTGAGGAGTCCTGTGCTGCTCTGAGGAGTCCTGTGCTGCTCTGAGGAGTCCAGTGCTGCTCTGAGGGGTCCTGTGCTGCTCTGAGGGGTCCTGTGCTACAGCCTGTAAAGCTGAAGCTGGGACAGCCTCTTGTTAAATGACGAGGACTGATCTCAGTATGGTCTCTAACACAGTCTCAGCTTGTGTTAGACCTCGACTGAAACATCATCTGATGAGCTGATCAGTGATCAATGCTCCTTCATGTGCCATTTTCAACAATAAATGACAAACGTTTGTCCCGAGAACAACGTTTTAATCATCTCGTAATAACATAACATGGTTCGTTTTCACGTGATAACGACTTATTTATCTCGTTATAACGAGAGAAAAATATTATTAACGGATACGGCCGCTCTCGGCTTCCGTAAGCGTCTGCCTGAAGGGCTTGTTTCTTTTTGGCCAAAAAACCCAACAATCATACGCCTTCTTCTACTGCACGCTGATTGGTCCGTTAGGGATTTACGGCAGGCCACGCCTCCATCCGCTTAGAACGACCACACGTAGTTACAACACAAGCATCACTGAGCATCTTATTATAAATATAACCAAAAGATTCTATGACAGTATAAACATAATAAACATAATAAACATAATAATAAACATAATAAACATAATAATAAACATAATAATAAACATAATAAACATAATAATAATAATAATAATGGCTTGCTTTTCTTGCTTATTTTATACTGTTGACTGTTGGGTTTTTTATATCCAAAAGACAACATGAGGATTTTTTTCCCTTCATCTGTAGATTTTACATTTCATCCTGATATCATAGGATACGTTCTTAAATGCTGTTGTTTAACAGTTAATAAGACTAATGAGACACTCTCTGACCCGGTGTAGGACTCTCATCACATCACCCATTCACTCAGTGGGCTGAAAGCAGGCGCCCGGGCAGCAGTGTGGAGACGGTACCTCGCTCAGGCGGTGGAATCATGTTTTCTTCCATATGTTACTCCTGCATTGTGACTCGGTATGTGCGAGTTACCTGACGGTACTGACGGTAAATGTTTTCCCACGTGTCACGTGGTAAGCCTTCTCACTTAGGGTCCACACGTGGGCGTGTGGTTCAGAGCTGCAGCAGAATCGTTTCTGATGTTTCGCGTGGACATCTTTGTCTCCATCTTTGTGGATTTGACTGCAGCGTGGACCTTTGCTGTTCTCACCAAATTTATTTTTAAAACTTGCAGAAACATGGTTGAAGGCCTTCTCCAGGTCAACACAACACATGTAGACTGGTTGGGCGAACTCCCATGCACCCTCAAGTATCCTCGAGAGGATAAAGAGCTGGTCCAGTGCTCGGCTACCTCCTGTATCCGAGGTTCGACTAACGGACGGACTCTCCTTACAAGCACCCTGGCATAGACCTTCCCAGGGAGGCTGAGGTTTGTTTGAATTTTAAAAATCCAGTTAAATAAAGGAAGATTGAAGTCAAGTTTTTTCTAGTTGTTCGTGAAGATTCATTGACCAACAGCTTTATTAACATTTCCTCCCATCATGTGCAGTCACGCTGACCCTGATTTCAGACTTCAAAGTGAAAGCTTAACGAGAGTCCAGCAGCTCTTCCTAAAGCTGACGGTTCCTCTGACCCATGCTCACCCAGGCTCATGTGCCAAAAGGTGTAAAACCGAAACAACAACAACAGGATCGAGTCTAGCAGCAGGACCAGATGCCAAAGGCCTGTGATATTTCCTCCACCTCTTTAAGCCTCTTAGTCCTGTAAGCCTGCCTGGCTGGCTGCAGAGCTGCCTCGGCTCTGATCAGTGATCACTTAATCCTTTAGTGGAAAAGGTTGGGTCTCACAGGTTTGTCTGCCTGCCAGCCACACATATAAACGCTCAGATCTTAGCAGGTATGGAAGAACTTCTGTTACCGAACGTTGAGGTGGAGGTGCGCTCTGACAACAGTTCGTACGCTCCTGGAAATGCGGGGAGGACAATGGGGGACCAAATTAAGACATTCCTCCTGAAGACAGTGAAGGGGGACCTGAGGACGGTGAAGAATTTCTTTAAGAGGAATGGGCTGCTCACGCTGTCAGTCATCTCTGTGATGACCGGCTGCACGCTAGGCTTTATGTTGAGAGGAAGTCAGATGTCGACACAGGTACGGTTCACCTTACACCAAATAGAATGCTATTAAACTCGCAGCGTCATATTTACATCACATCATTATATTGACTGAACTTCTTCTTACATGCTTTCTTCAAATATCCTGTTAAGTCACCTTCAGTGGTGATGTCAGCATTTACCTGCCAGGAGCTCACCTTTAATCTCCTGTATTCATACTGTCCTTTCCTGTTAATTACTTCTCTCTTTAAACCTTCCGTTAAATGTTCTGTTAGGATGTAAAATGTCAGCTTCTATGTTTACATGTTCCTTTGTAGCTGATAGTACCGCATTTTTCAGACTGATTTTCTCAAAAATTGACAGTGCGCCTTATAATCCGGTGCACCTTATGTATGAATTGTGGTTGTGCTTACGGACCACGAACCGATTTTATTTGGTACACGGTGCTCAGAAATCTGTCGAAAATGTTTTAGTAAGAATATGCTAGGCTATGAAGCCGCACCGCCGCTTGATGGATTGTCGTAGCGTTACGGCTACCATTGTCAGGAGCCTGGTGGAGTAACCAGGGTCCAAACTAACACTGCAGCATCACGGAGAGTCTAAATTCTTCCATCTGTAACAACATGATGAGTGTGGCTGCTCTGCCAGGTGTAATCATGAAGTTTAACATCCATGAAAACAGGATTTGTGAAGTTTGACAGAGTTAGCAGTTAGCAGGAAGTTAGCTCGCTAGTTTCCACCTAAACATTCTGTCCCGTGTTCAGACTGAGGGACTCCTGAACAAACAGTTCTGCTGTCACTGCAGACACAAATGAGGACAGGAAACTCTCCACCACGCAAAAGTTTAGCTTCATTTTCTTCCTCCAATGTCCCTTGCGGGGCTCCGTAGTAAACAGACCAACCTTCAGTCAGGGGAGCAACTGAGATAATCCATCCACAGTACCAGGTTAGTCATTAATATACAGCAACAACATGGGAACAGAGCAGCTGCGAGAGAATTCAATGTTAACAATGGCACGGAAGTGGAGGAAGCAAGAAGAGTGAGTAAAGTTTGCTTATCTGACTCGTTTCCCTTAGTGCGTCTTATAATCCGGTGCGCCTTGGTCCAAAAATACGGTAATATTTAACCTAACCTACGGCTTCGTGTTGATGTTTTTATTCATAATGTCTTTACACTTGCCTTTATGTGCCTTGACTTATAGTGATATATTTAAATTTACATTTCAGCTTCTGTCTTTATGACTTTTTGTTTGCTCGTTTTGTTTTTTATTTATATATTTTTGTGGAGATAAGTAAAAAGTACACAAAACACACAGTAGCAAAGAGGGATGGAAGAGTTAGAATACATAACGTAACAAAACAGGAAATAAAAAAGAAGGTAAATCAACAAACTGAAACTTAGATGCATGTAGGCAGCGCCAGTGAGAACTGGAGGGTTAGGACATTGAGTCAGAATTGACTATGTTCAGCATCTCCATTGCTGAAGCTGCTGCACTGAGCTGCGGCTGCACGGTGGTTGGTGGTAACCCCCGAACCAAATGGTGGACACCAGAGGTGAAGGAAGCCACCAGGCTGAAGAAGGAGTCCTTGGGCTTGGTTTGCCTGTGGGACTTCAGAGGCAGCGGACAGGTACCGACAGTGGCTGAAGCATAATCTTGGATGTGGGTGGAATTTGGAGAGGCCATGGAAAAAGACTTTCAGACCGCCTCAAACAGATTCTGGCAAACCATCAGGCGACTCAGGTAGGCAAAGCGGTGCTCTACCTGGGTGGAGCACTACTGACTTCAACTGAGAACTTTGTTGAGAGTTGGAAGGAATACTTTGATGACCTTCTTAATCCCACTGGCACGTCCTCCGTGGAGGAAGCAGAGTGTGGGGATGACCCGCCAATCTCCAGCGGTGAGGTCACTGAGGCAGTTAAACAACTCCTTGTGGCAGGACCCCTGGGGTGGATGAGGTCCGCCCCGAGTTCCTGAAGGCTCTGGATGTTGTAGGGCTGTCCTGGTTGACACGCCTCTACGATGTTGCGTGGAGGTCAGGGGCAGTACCTCTGGATTGGCAGACCGGGGTGGCGGTTCCCATCTTTAAGAAGGGGGACCGGAGGGTGTGTTCCAACTACAGGGGGATCACACTCCTCAGCCTCCCTGGGAAGGTCTATGCCAGGGTGCTGGAAAGGAGAGTTCGTCCGTTAGTCAAACTTTGGATACAGGAGGAACAATACGGTTTTCACCCTGGTCGTGGAACACTGGACCAGCTCTTGACCCTCTCGAGGATACTTGAGGGTGCATGGGAGTTCGCCCAACCAGTCTACATGTGTTGTGTTGACCCGGAGAAGGCCTTCAACCGTGTAATAGAGTGAGAAGTACATCCATCCAGGAGGGGCTCAGATTAGAGCCGCTGCTCCTCCACGTCGAAAGGAGCCAGATGAAGTGGTTCGGGCGTCTGACAAGGACGCCTCCTGGGCGCTTCCTGGGTGAGATGTTCCGGGCATGTCCCAATGGGAGGAGGCCTCGGGGCAGACCCCCATGTCTTGGGGCAGACACGGGGAAAAGATTATGTCCCTGGAGCATATTTCCAAAGATGATCAAACAGTTTTAGGACATATTGAGGACATATGTCAAATAGAATATTTCATTTTGCATTTGCAGGGGGTGGAGCATGTGTGGTTGCAAAGTTGAATGTACTAAGCATATTAAATAGCGCTTTTTAAATTTCAACCTAATACTCATAGGATTACATGTAAATATATCACTGTGCAACTTCAGAGCTGCAGATATGCAGGAGTGCCACTTCATTTCAGTCTTTTCTGTTAAGTTTCCATGTTGGCAGGAACTTTTCCATGACATTTGGAGCTCTCTGGCCTGTTAATTCTCTGAGGTGCACAGTGTAGTTGAAGAAAAACAGTGTCACAGAGCTTTAAGAGCAGCCATTCCAAATCCACCAACGTGAATCCATCCGTGTAAGAAGTGCTTCTCATATTCTCCGAGGGCTTCGTCTCTCTGAGCTTTTAAAAGAAACAGTGAAACAAAGCTGTTTGTGCACATCGGCCTCTGAGCATCGTATTATAAATATAACCAAAAGATTCTATGACAGTGTAAACATAATAATAATAATAATAATAATAATAATGGCTTGCTTTTCTTGCTTATTTTATATTGTTGACTGTTGGGTTTTTTATATCCAAAAGACAACATGAGGATTTTTCCCTTCATCTGTAGATTTTACATTTCATCCTGATATCATAGGATACGTTCTTAAATGCTGTTGTTCAACAGTTAATAAGACTAATGATACACTCTCTGACCCGGTGTAGGACTCTCATCACATCACTGCATTTTAACATTTTAAATGTGCAAACTTTGAAACTGTATTAAATTTCTTTATTGTAGTTTAATGGTCGGGCATTGCACAGCAGCAAGCGTTTCACTACATGTCATACTGTGTATGTGTCACGGTCCTCAGCCACTCAGTAGCTTGTGTTTTGAGCTCTTTGCTTCTTTGTATTTCCTTGTGTTGAGCTTTCTTTGTGTATTCGTTATAGTGTTTGTTCTTGGTCGAGATTCTCTGGGCGGTTTATGTTCGTTTAGTCTTCTGCTCTGTGTTTCCATACTGTCTGTGTCTCTGTGCTGTGGCTTCCTTCATGGTTTCTCCAGTTCTTTGGGTTTTGTGATTCATGTTCTCTCCCGCCTGTGTCCCCTCTGCTTCCCTTCAGGTCTATGTTAAGCATGTGCTTCCTGTTTTATTGTGAAAGTCGTGTGGTTCCACGTTGTGTGCCTTAGGTTAATGTGTCTAGTTTTGCTTCCTAGCCTCGTCAGCCCTAATGTCTCCCAGCCGTGTTCCCATCCCTCTCGTTGCTGGCTGTGTACTTTAGTCGTCCGTGTTGCTTTGTTCAGTGCTGGATCGTCTGCTTATCAGGGTGCTACTCTGCTGGTGGCCCTCTGCGGCCCGTCCGGCCTGCGCTCCAGTCATATGTCTCCAGGTTGGTGTTAGCGTTTCCCAGTCAGGTCCCGTCTGCGGTCTTTTGTATTGTGGCTCACTGTAAATAAACCATTGACCTGCATGCTACGCTGCCTGCGTTTTGGGTCCTCCTTTCTCCACACCACACGACTGGCCATTCTGCCAGCCGTGACAGTACCATTGTGTGTGTGTGAGATGAATACAATTTGAATTAATATAATAATAAATAAAGCCAGCTGTTAGAAATGTTCATCTAGAAAGATTAGACTTACAGATTAAATAAAACAATTGACATTAATAGTTGTAAGCATGAGCAGAGTGACACCTTCATGGCTTGTTTCACAAATCTGAACAAAGATTTTAAAAGTTAACCGAGATGAACTTAATCTGAAACTCTTGATGTGATTGTAATCTCCATCACTGTCAATCTGAAACGATGAACTGTGACTCAGTAATGTGAAGTAAACCTGTGAGCTACGAGCAGATGCACTTCAGAGTGGAACTGATGCTCAGTCGGAACTACAGCACCTGACTCTGCTCACCATGACGTCACCATGACGTCACCATGACATCACCACAACCGCGGGTCCATTTTTCATCTGATCAGTTCTTTTTCTGCTTTTTCATGTTCCAAAGTTAGCAGCTTGAGCCATGAAACAAAACTTTAATCAATTTCTTTTACATTGAACTCTTGGTCAAAACTTTCAGAGAAATTTTTGTGACTCAACTTATCGACTGTAAGTGACTGAGAGACGAATTTAAGACGACAGGTTTCATATGAAAACCTTTGTTATTTTTAAAATAGTATTGTTTTGTCTCTACAGGCCAAAATCTACTTCTCTTTTCCTGGTGAGCTCCTGATGAGGATGCTGAAGATGCTGATCCTTCCTCTCATCACATCCAGGTGGGTCAATGTACCGACATACAGCAGGACAAGGAAAAACAGTGTCATCAGAACCATGAGGCTTTACAACAGTCTTCATTCTGTAGGGTGCAGTTAGATTTCCTTAAAGTGGACCGTTAGAGTATGATTCACATTTCCAATACTCCACCCAGTCATGCACATGGGCTTTGAAAGCTATCCTAGCTGTGAGGAATAGTCCTGATCAAAGAATGATCTTTTATACTGGGCCTTTGCACAGACCCTAGCTTCATCCTCTGTCTGAAACATTGGAAATAAGCTGTTTTAGCCCCTCCCTCTTTAATGTAACTTTCTTCTAATTGGATGCTCCTCTCAAACTTCTTCAACTCAAAGGTTGAAGAAGCAGGATGGTGGGGCTTCTGTGCTCACAGCCATAGATGCACATTTAAGGATACGACCCTTAGAGCAGTCTGAAGCCCGAGTTCGCGGCTTGCGGGGGTTATTTGTGCAAATGCTG
Source organism: Pelvicachromis taeniatus (assembly GCA_015108175.1). Taxonomy (NCBI): domain Eukaryota; kingdom Metazoa; phylum Chordata; class Actinopteri; order Cichliformes; family Cichlidae; genus Pelvicachromis; species Pelvicachromis taeniatus. The sequence continues at coordinate 12,051 of VURO01012407.1, forward strand.
ACGTCATTATTTGAAACTGTGGCCATATGAACCCATGAGAAGAGAAAAGGCCCCGCAGGACTCTTAGAATAAGAAGGCTGTGATGTTAAGTCTGTTGTTTTAACAAAAGCACCGTAACCACGTAACACCCGAACTCGTTCATGGCGTGCATTTTAATTTCTCTTTGATGTTTGGGCTGATTGGGACCTGATCAATGTAAAAACAAAGAATTACCAGATTATTTTGTTCACCCGATTTTTGTTTCTGAGAAAAATGAGAGTCACACATGAGGACATTCTTTTTAAACTTTGATCACACAGCGGCAGCATCATGTCCTCGTGAGAGGATATCAGGCCCTTGTAGAGCAAAATGCTGTATTTTGGTTTAAACAACCCAACATGTGACGTCCACATATGTGGACGCAGGTCCAGGAGGTTAAAGGATCGTCCCACTTCATTTCAGCCTGCTGTATTTTCTGTGTGTTGTTTTTCTGCAGGTCAGGCTAACTTTGAGCCCTCCAGAGAGTGTTTGTATCTATGACTTTACCTATGAAATGTGCCAGTTGTGTTCAATTATTATTATTATTATTATTACAGTTCTTTTAGTAAAAACGTGCAGTATTTGACCTGTTTGTTAGGAACAGTCCAGTTTGTGTGTAGGAACAGCTGATCCTCCTAATTGAGACTAAATCTATCAGCAGGTGTTTATAGTGGGTCCACAAGTGTGTATTCATATATGTTTCCTTAGAAAATCCATACATTATGCATATAAAACAAATGCATATTAACCTAACGGGATATCTATTGGGAAACTTTTGCCTTGAGATTTGGATTCTGACACTTATAAGATAATCAAAGTCCAGTCCAGTGACAGGACTTATGGACTCATATAGATGTGCTTTAAAGAATGAAAAGGGTCAATCCTCTGAAAGAAAAAAAGTGGATAGCTCCACATATTTGACTTTACACTGATTTTCATGCCCTTCCTCACACAACCTCAGTGTGATTTGTCTCCTCCCAGCATAATATTTACGCAATAAGGTCGCCCACAAAAAGTCTTGTGTCCATGACTTTCTATCAGTACAATCTTCTCTTAAGTAGTAAGTACAGAGTAGTTTTCTAGCACCAGGACAGGATTTTGCTGGCAGATATGTCCCCAAACTGCTTTTAAAACAAATCGTCTGAAGAAGCTCAAATCTATTACAGGTTTTCTTATTCAGTAGCACTCAGTCAGCAGCATGGTACAGATGGATATCCTCTCTGTTGACGGACCCAGACTATTTTCTTAGTCACATTCTGCCCTTGCCTTGCTGTGCAGTTTAATGTCGGGTCTATCATCGATGGAGTCAAAGGCATGCTGCCGAATGGGTGTCCTGACCGTCACATATTACCTGTGGACCACATTCATCGCCGTGGTGGTTGGCATCTTGCTCGTCATCACCATCAAACCAGGTGTGGGGACAGAGATGGAGAGCAACCGGCTGGGTGGCGGGCCTGTCATGACCTCGGCTGATGCTCTCCTCGACCTCATCAGGTGTGAAAGGTCAAAAATCAGCTGGGGACTCTGGAATGACCCCTGTCATTTATTTGTGTGGTGGCAATTGTTCTCTGTGTTTGAAAGAGCAAGTTGTAAAAGAAACAATGAAAGTAAATGCTAAAAAAAGATGAGTGCAGATGATGATGATGATGATGATGTCGTGGAGCCGCTGTGTAGCAGACTTATGGAAAACCATAAAGTCAGATGAGCACACAGCATGAGGGATAAGGGAGGACACGACAAAGAACAGAAGTGAAGTGAGGGTTTAAATACACATGAGGAGATTAGGACAGAGTGGACACACCTGGGGAACACGGCTGAACACAATCTAAATAACAGGACAGACGAAGCAAAAACACATGAACATGCAAACTCAGCAAAACAGGGAAATCAGACAACGATGGAGACGAGACAGACAGAGGGACGAGACAGACAGAGGGACGAGACAGACAGAGAGGTGAGACAGGCAGAGAGACAGACAGAGGGACGAGACAGAGAGAGGGGCAAGACAGAGAGAGGGGCGAGACAGACAGAGGGGCGAGACAGAGAGAGGGGCGAGACAGACAGAGAGGCGAGACAGGCAGAGAGACAGACAGAGGGACGAGACAGACAGAGGGGCAAGACAGAGAGAGGGGCGAGACAGACAGAGAGGCGAGACAGGCAGAGAGACAGACACGGACGAGACAGACAGAGGGACGAGACAGAGAGAGAGGGACGAGACAGACAGAGAGAGAAGCGAGACAGAGAGAGGGACGAGACAGAGAGAGGGGCGAGACAGAGAGAGAGGGACGAGACAGACAGAGAGAGAGGCGAGACAGAGAGAGGGGCGAGACAGAGAGAGGGGCGAGACAGAGAGAGAGACAGACACAGGGAGTGATGAGACAGACACAGGGACGAGACAGACAGAGAGGCGAGACAGACAGAGAGACAGACACAGGGAGTGACGACAGAGGGGCAAGACAGAGAGAGGGGCGAGACAGACAGAGAGGCGAGACAGGCAGAGAGACAGACACAGGGACGAGACAGAGAGAGAGGGACGAGACAGACAGAGAGAGAAGCGAGACAGAGAGAGGGGCGAGACAGACAGAGGGGCGAGACAGAGAGAGGGGCGAGACAGACAGAGGGGCGAGACAGAGAGAGGGGCGAGACAGACAGAGAGGCGAGACAGGCAGAGAGACAGACACGGACGAGACAGACAGAGGGACGAGACAGAG
>VURO01012408.1:2272-18139 GCA_015108175.1 Pelvicachromis taeniatus
GTAATAAAACTGTAAAAATTAAAAAGGTTTACACACATTAGTGTAACGCAGTGGTGTAACGAAGTTGTATAGGTGCATAAACAGACACTCACACTTTCAATTTACAGTATTTGTCCTTGTCATCTGGCTTGATAAAAGTCACACAGTGCACGGACGCGTCCTATTTAGTGTGAAACGGTTTAGAGAAACTATCGACATTTTCATGGGCAATGTAAAGCTGCTGCAAGCCGAGCACAAGTGCAAATTCAGCAGATGCTACATCACATTCAATTAAGGGGACGCTACGGTTGAGGCATGTGTGGTTGAACATGTCACAGTATTGATTTTGCATCAAGGGGGGGAAACATTGTAATGCTTCGCCATATACCCGTCACGCCCCGTGTTGATAAGGAGCAAGATATTTAACATGCCTTGCTTGCCTTTTCCATTAGTGCCTCGTATATTGTCCCTGCTAAATGGTGGAAGAAGACAAGCTTTGGCCCAGAGTGGAATAGCAGTAAACTTTCCATTACGTTGTACCTCATAAATCCTCTTGTTTCAGTCTGCAAAAATTAGATATGTGCCCTGCACTCAATGGCATATCAAAATAACGAATGCTTAAGCCTTTTTCCTCAATTTTGTTTTCCCCTCCAATAACCTCGCATATATCAGCTGATCGGCTCCCTGTGTGGCCTCCAGCCACCTCTTTGGCCACAGGGAAGTACAGTAAACCAGCTATGAGCAGTAATTTGTCTCTATCATCAGCCTTCTGTACCAGACAAACTGGATGCATTCGTGTGGAGCCTGGCAAAGGGAAAAACTCAACAGCCAGTATTATCATGCATTAAGATGGATTGTCAAATGACAGCAGTAGCAAAAAGCTACATCTATCTCTTTATGAATAACCTTGCCTGTTTCAAATTGGTGTGAGCTTTGGGGACAGTTTGTATGTATGTGTTGTCTGTGTACACACAAATCAATCTGTAGCCAAAAGCGTTTCCTTTGCCAAGCTCTTTGTTCTTCATAACAACAGTATGTGTCCTGAAATGTGTTAAAACAGGATGAATTCAAAGATCCATCTATCTCCACAGCGGTCGTTATTAACCAGCAATCCGCTGTCTTTGATTTCAGACTTTCATTGATTAAATGTTATATATTCTGCATGAGACCCTTTCTAAGACAACCCTTTTTTTTTTAAACATCACTTTTTTTAGTCATCACTAGAATCACACCATGCCACGAATTGAAGATGACTACAGATAAGACCCTAAAAAAAAACAAAAGTTTTGAAAGTTTTTAAATCTACCTTTCACATTTGGGTTGGAAGACATTTCCGTTTAAAGTATGAGTTGTGCATTTTAACTCTAGGTTTGTCTTTTCTTAAATCCTATATTTATCTTTAAATTGTTGTAGACTTGAAGAGAAAAGATCAAATGACTGCAGCTCTGAAGAGCAGAACAACACAAAGCAGTCGCATCAGAAGACTCCGTAACTGAAATGTCACACTAGTAATGATGCAATGGACAAAGCGACAGGCTAACCAAGCATAATGCAATATGAAGCAGCGGTCTGAACTAAAATGATTAAATCTCACTATACCTTCACACCGGAGTGCATAACACAATACTGAGCTCAGAAGAGCTGGAATTTAAAATGTCCAGTCAGCAAGATTAGCAGACATGGGGGCATGTTTACAACTGTATGAACCTATTAGCTATTAAAAGCAAAAAATAAAATGGATGGGAACCTCCTTGGGACTATGAAAAGTTGGCGGTTACAAGATGATTGCACAGATTTTTTTTTCTTATTCTGCAACTAATTCCAACTAATTGGGAAGGCCAACCAGTTGCCCAGAGGTTCATGGTGTTACACACGCAACTTTCAATCGAAAGCCAATTGCACAGGTTCCCTAACAGGAGAAATACTGTCTCCAAAAATTGTGTACCAATTTAGTCTGACTGCAATCACTGTCAAACAGCTTTGCAAAAAACTGCAATAATTGCTGTCTAATTAATTAATCATTTTGAGTTTGATGGCATCAAAAAGATTTCAAAAAGTCTGGAAAAGGGACAAGTAGCCACCTCCTACTCCTACTGGAGGAACATTTTGCAACTAATTGGGCTAATTGGCTACAGGTTAATAAAATGTTTGGGTATAAAAAAGAACATCTTAGGGAGTTTCCCTAAAGTAATGATGAGCTAAGATTACTCAATCCACAAAATAACCCCACACATACAAAAATTGCATCTAGAAATTGTGGAACGGTTTTACAATAATTCTCAACATAAAATTGTGAAGACTTTGAAAATCTCATCACCTACAGTACATGATATCATCAAAAGAAGCGTCCATCTTTCAGAAATGATTGTGAACAAACTTCACTATCCTATCCATAAATGCTTATTAAAGCTCTATCACGCACAAAAGAAGCCATGTGTGAGCCAGACATGCAGCTGTCTTGTCTGGACCAAGGCTCATTTAAAATAAACTGAGGCAAAGTAGAAAATGGTTCTGGGATCAGAAAAATGGAAATTTGAAATTATGCTGCATCGTCCCGGCTGAAGAGGAGAGAGACCATTCAACCTGTTGTCAGGCTGTCAGAAGCCTGCATCTTTGATGGTGTGTCTATGGAGCAGGAAGCTTGCACTGGAATGTCACCACCAATATGAAAAGTATATACAGATTTTAGAGCGTCTTTTTCAGAGAAGGCTTTGCATATTGCGATGGACCGAGCGAAGGAAAGTCTGGTACAGGTTAAAGTCCAAAGACCCAAAGACAAACTTGATTAAATTGTACAGAAAAATCTAAATCTTGGGCCCATAAAAGAGCTCAAAGTGACAAAACGCTACTCAAAAGTTGACAAGAAACAGTACTGGTAACTCAAACAAACTGACCTACCTAAACAAGACGAAGGAGAAACTTAAATAGTGGCTGATCAGTCCACAAAAACACAAAAGGGTAGAACACACAAAAAACCCAACTGACAGTAACATAACAAATTCCATTCCCCCCCCCATGATCCAGAGTTATGGGCTTAATCAGCCCATCAACCAAGGGACCGGAGCCGCTGCAACTGAGGTAACTCAAAAAACAGATTAAATCATATATAACAGTGTAAACTTAAATGTGCACACTTATTTTGGAATACAGTATTATGTGAGTATGTAAATTAATTCTCAACTAAACCAATTATTATCCTGTAAATTAAATCCTATGTCTAAAAAAAGAAAAATGCAACTGTTCTGTTATGTGTAAGCCTCTATAGTATAGAGGTCCCTAAACTACGGCCCGCGGGCCGGACACGGCCCGAATCCACATTTGACCCAGCCCCCTAAACAATATCAGAGACGCATTTTTCTTCCCCCCCGCATTATCATTTTTTCAGTCTGGCCACGTGATCGAGACTAATGCACCCATAGAAGACTGGGTTGTAGTGGGCCTGCCCGACTGAATCCCTAGCAATGTTTCCTCAAGCTCATTTAATTTGAATTGTGAACCACGCTAAAAAATTTTTTGCTACTATGACCTCACTTTGCCCAGAACGTGACTCCATCAGTTAAGGGAAAAGTTATGTGGCCCTCACTGGAAAAAGTTTGGGGACCCCTGCTCTATACTGATGTTTGGTACATATTAACATTGTTTGGCTGTAACCATCACACATATCATAGCAAGAAAATGCTAGACTACATACTCTGTCTATATCAACAGCATGGGTTGGTCCAGGTGTAGAACTAGCCTGCCAGCGGTCCAGAACTTTCACCAGTCATGAGTCAAAAAATATAAAGAAGTCCCATACTGTTGAAATTCAATCATAGACTTCTTGTGATTTGTTGCAGCCATCAAATTAAAAATAGTTTTCTTAAAATTGCACATTTTCTCAGTTTAAACATTTATGGTTTTATGCCATTATGAGATTTGCAAATCACATTACATTCCGTTTTTTTTATTTTATTTTTACAGTTTTGCATTTTCAAAAATTGGGTTGGTGGTTTTTGCAGTTAAATTCCCGTCCTGCAGCAACTAGGTCTCCATTTGTGGACGAATTTCTCTCAAATCTGTGAGATTCTGGCTTGAATTTGATGTCAGAGTACATAGACAAATCAACCCCATTCAGTAGCAAACTGATAGCAGACTGACTCCAGCTTCCAGTTATTGTTTTATCGCCATGTTGATGCACCAAAGCAATGTGTCAACTTTCCAATAAAGATGGCGATCAGTTTCATTTGTCTAATGAAGGCTTCACATTGATGAGCCATCTCATCTACATAATACAATACAAGAGTCAGTGAGCAAGTCTCTGTTTGGTTTCAGTCACTGTGGGTTTGATAGAGCCTCACTGAATATAAGTGGGGGATCGTTTTAGCCTGTTGGAGCTTCTGTGTCTGTGCCCACCATTCATATTATTATTTCCTTCATTTTTATCCTCAGTCCACTCGCACTCAAATGCCTTTCACAATCTCACCAGTTGTTCACCACAGAGACAATCGTCAATGTGATTAAGGGAGAACGATACGCAGGAATTGATTGTCTGTTGCGCAACACTCAGTGTTTCTGCTTCTCGTTCGCTCGTCTAGTGATGGAGGCCCGGCAGTATTGAGTGAAGCCAATCCCCTGTGTCGCCTGAGTGGATCATGGGGTAAGCTCTTAATTACTCCGAGGGGCAGTTCTGTGGCATTACGAGCTGTGTAAACACACACAAACACCCACGCGCAAACAAGAATTGAGGACTCACTGAGCTGAGAGGATGAAAAGCATCCCACACACTCAGTGATAAACAAAGTAAAAATTTCAGATAAAACATCTTCGACAGCATGCCTCAACTTTTGAGCGACAGCAGAGGCTGTTCTCTTGTCACGGAGTGTAAAAAAACGGGTAAAAATCAGGAGTTTGAGAAAGCTGTGGAAAATATAAAGGTCAAGTTAGGTTAGTGAAAAGAAAAATGACTGGGAAGACAGCACACCAACGGGTGATACTGACTAATTAATACCACTGTAACATACAAATATATAAAACCTGCATTTATAGTCACCACATGTAGGGAAAAGTAATATTACTGCTTTTATAGCCAGGAATAATTAAATCTCAGTAAGCAGGGTATATGCATAATTATATATCTTCCTGTCTGAAGTGTGCTCATGCTTATCCTTTGTATGGTAATTCCTTAATTCTTTGTTTTTCAGGTATCTGTGAAGTAGCGGTAAACTGAAACTGAATGACCATTGCAACACGACTCTCAGCGAGGCAGCCGCGAAGCCATGAGTGGAGTGGGCCATGCGGGGTCACAATAAGTAAGTCCCCCAGGGGCCTGCATGCTGCTGTTCTTCAGCTTCCTTGTTGGGTTCATTTCCTGCTGACACAAGAGGCCACGGTGATGGCCTCTACTTCTAAGTGCCTCAAAATGTGCCACTAACATGCTGCACAGAACAACAACGGTAAAATCAATAACATGTTTTTTAAACCTCAGGAGTCCCCGAGGTTGCCTTAGATGGTTACTGCACTGAAATGACAATACTAGAATCCATCATTTATTAGCTGAGCTGCCTTTGTGATTTGTATTTGTTTATTTTTCATCAGGTTTCCCTTATACTTTAAAGTTTTATATCTGATATAATAAAATATGTTTTAAATCAGCAAGATGTACACTATGAACTGGTACATATAACTAATGGTGCTGAACATAACTTTCCTATAGTTGGCTATTCCCGCTTCTTTTTTCCCCCCACACTGAATGTGCTTTTCTAGCATGCAGTTTTATATGGTTTTCTATACCAGAAGAACACATAACCTTTTTCACGTACTGACTCAGCTTGCTGCAGTACCCCAAGCCATAAATAACCCCTTGTTTGTCATCATCCTACCAGTAAGCTCATTTTAGTTCCCCACCTACGGGCTTTTTACACTGTGTATATGCTGTGATTTTGGGCTATCCCAGATGAAAGATGATCAGTGTGGAAGAACTGTGGCGATGTCTTTGATTGTGTCTCTAAAACCGCCACACTATGGCAAAAGTTCAAAAGTTGATCATTACAAAAACAAGTGTAGCAAAGTTGGGATGACCATGCCACAATGTGTTCACTGCTACAACGAGCATCTGCTGACCAGCTAACAGGAATACAAGGGACACACACACGTGTGCGTGCACACACACACACACACAAACAAAAAAACAAACACATGTTATTCGAGCCCAAAGGTGTTTTCCCAGTTGGAATCTATAAAATCAAAAGTCAAAGTCAATCTGAAACAATCTTGACCACAGTCAAACCCGAGTATAGCTGTGTCCACACAGGAGGCAATTCGCAGTGACCAGGCAATCAGAGACCATAGAAAGTCAATGACATTCAGTGACTTAAAGCAGCAACTGGCAAAGAAAAAAGCCCCACATGAACTAAGTGGATCCTGAGATAGATGTTTCTGAACGTTGAGGCAAGTGTTTGAAGCAATTACCAGTGAAAGCGCAGGATACTGTTGACCGATACATGACAGGGTAGTAAATACAATTCAATAAGGAGAGATTATTGGAACGAATTAAACATGATTTATTGATCTGCAGAATTCAATTATGCTATTTGGCAATTAGACTCCGATGGCCCATCATAGCAGAATGAAATCCCAGCAGTGATAGGATAGGAGCTCCCAGGGTCTAGACGCTAGTGGTGGTGATGTAAAGATGGAGGCTTGGATGGAATGACTTGCGTGAGATGGTGATGGAGAGGTGGTGGGTTGCATTAAGGAGTACTGCAATGGAGAATGAAAAATGAGCAGCGCAATTTAAAGTAAGCAGAGCGGAAGCCGATTGACGCGTGACAAGCAAATTCCTTCATGAGTGCATGAAGGTGTAAGGTCCCTAAAATGTCCTTATTTGAAAAAAAAAATGAAAGAACACTTTGGATATCAAATATTTTGATTGGCAGATGCTTTTCTGTGGCCTGTAAAGTCCGGCTTCTTCATGTTTACTTAAAGTGACTGCCAAGTCCTTATATGCCATCTGTTACTAATTATACTAAACTTACTGCGTAAATTTAGTTCTTTTTTTTTTCTAAGCTTACTTCATACAGGGACAAACAAACACATGGCACTAGTATGCTGTGTACATGTCAGGCTGTTTTAAACGCTCATAACATAATTTTTTTTTACCACTTGTTCAAAGTAGTCTCTTTAAAAGACTCAAACAGTCGTGAACACAATTCATACAATTTCCACATGTAATAACCAAGAGCCCCTCTGGAGATATATCGAAAACAAACATCAAAGTGTTTGACACTGTGAGGGCGGACATTGGGATTGGACCATTACTTATTCATTCCTGGGGCCCGTTTAGGAGATTCAGTCAAACAGCCTTTATACCTTTGGACTGTGGGATGTAAAAATTCTGTATTTTGAGAAGCAAAAATCATTCTTGTAATAGCATTTTGACATTAATGTTTTTTTCCCTGTCAAATCCAGTTTTTCTTCTTGTATTTGTTATGCTGTTACTGTGCCCAAATGTTTTTATTTCATTCCCTTAATGGTAAACTGTGGGTGTAATAACTCCATTGTAGTCATCGAGATTTATAGACTTCCTGTAGCGGATCCTGAGAGTTACTTTTCTTGGTATACTAAAAAGATAGTCTCTGGAGATTTTCACATTGATTGGTTGACTAATGTTTCTGACAACTTGATGGAGATTTTTTCAAGCTTCATGTTCTCAAATAATCTCAAAACCAGGCCTGCTTTAAGAGCTGCCCCAGCTGATTAATTGTTTTTCCCCCATTATTGATAGTGACAGAATCAGTAGAAGCTGTTTCTTGAATTTAGGGATTACGGATCACTGACCAGCGAGGGAAAATGTCTAATAGACACGCCGGTCCACCGTGTCCATTTCTCGCTTTGCCTTTCAAAAGCGTGAAATGTACAGAAATCGGAAGTTGCAGTAAGCTGCAGTAAACAGGAGATATTTTATTTCAAACTAGCATGAAAATAATTACAGAAAGCGTTTGCACAGACATTATTAAAACATTTACATGTCTGCCTAGCTTAATCATTTCCCGCAATCATTTCTCTCCAGCAACCCTGGAGGGTACTCTGTGTGTTTTGTTCAATACAGACTTTTTGGCTTTCAATATATTATCGCCCCCTGCTGGTAATGCAACTTCTGCATGCGTGTACATTTCGCATTTTGGAGAGGCAAAGAGTGAAATGTACGCGGTACATCTACCTACGATATGTTGATGAGTTAGTAAAGGAAACTTCTCACTGATTACTTTTACAGCAATGTAAAAAAAAATAAATGTGACCTTCATTTTATTCATTCATTCCAACATTGGTTACTGTTGTAAATAAGATTATGACATTAACATGATCAACCCAGACCATAGTTCATATTTTTCCATACAGTATTTCTGTCAATAAATAAAACTTGGTACCTTGCATACCACTGGACTTGAGTTGAAATGATTATGTTCTGGTAGAAAATTACCAGAACATTTTACATTATTTACATTTGTTTTTTGTAATACAGTGACTGTACCCTAGTATGAAATCCGCAGACCAATATGTAAATTATCCAACATTGAACACATTGTCAACTATAGATGGTCCAACAAATAAGCTCTAAGCTTATATCAATCTGGTTTCAGACAATGAAGAATGATTGTTTTATGAATGAGATTGTCAGCGCACTAAATAAGGCTAAATAATGAAAATAATTATTCTGTACTTTTATATATTGTAAATAGTGCTGGTTTCAGTTTAGGCAATTGTTTCTGTAGTCACCAATTTACAATTTGTTGGAACTGCTACAGAAAATGATTTGTTTAAAGTCTTTTACTTATGACCAAGGTTTTTTCCGCAAAATTTGTTTCTTGGTCCAGGACTTACATAATTTATATTACATGAATAGTCTAATTTTTGATCATTGTTATGTGCATTTGTATGCAGATGACATATTGTATTATATTGCTGATTTTGTTCAGCTAGGTACAGAACACAAGATATGTAATAATTTTAACATGCTCCAGTCTGTACCTAATACTTATAAACGTATACACATAATGCACATAAAAATTTATTTTTTATAGAGCCAGAGATGATTACATCGATAGTCTTCATATAACCACAATACGAAGATGAATATCAAGACAGTTAAATAAATACCTGTAATATCTGGACAGATGACAAAGTTACACTGTATCAGTGTATCATAGGCAATGGCTTGACTTCTGTTTCGACTTGTTCTAATTGATCTTGTACACTTAATACAACTGCAGAGAGCATTTTGTTTAACCGTTTTCTTCTTAATTTATCTCTGATCATTTTCATTTTGATTTTCATACAATCATCACAAATTACATTATGATTCTAATAAAGCAACTATGCCTACCAACATTCACTCCACAGAGGAAAAAAAATAGATAACATAGAGAATGTAGATGTTGTCACCAAGATATACTGAGGTGGAGTGACCCAGTATCAAGCAATGCACGATACTTACTTTGATTTGACATGTTCCCCTATACTGGCTGCGTCCCATTTTAACACTGCACGGATTGAGAACGGTGATGCTCCTTTCTTCTCAAAGTTTGTAAGTGAGCTCTGTGCAGGTACATGTACGTGTGTGGGCAAAATTCTGCTCTGTTCTGAAATGTATTTCCAGACCCCGGTGCTTGAGTTGTGGGGAAAGAAAAGAGGGGAGATTGAAATGTAAGGAGTTGCTGCAGTGGCGCCACAGTGATCTGAAGGGTGCCATGGAGACGCCTGTCACGGGTTGGGGGGGTCCTGTGATGTTGACGTGTCTCTGTCTGCAAAGGCTGACAATCTGCTAAAGTCAAACTCTGTAGATGAGCGCTGTGTGTTCTTCCTGTGTGTGTCTATGAATGTGCAAACGTATGAATTTCTGTATATTCTATGACAGTGTGTTTGTGTTTGAGTTTCGCTCGCTGCGTAGGTGTGCGCTCGCTCTTTGTAGAAGTCTACTTTGATTTCAATACATCCAAAGAAGGTGCTGCCTGCAGCGCAGTGACAGGTTCAAAAGCAAATCGACCCAATTAGGACCAGAAAATTTTATTTTCATTTAGAACCAATGAGTACAATCAAATGCACTTAAAGAAACATAATAGAAAAGTACATTATTCTGGTACTGCTTGACTGATAACATACAAAAGTGTAATTCTGTGTAATTTTGCACTATTGGCTGCGAGTGAACAAGTGAGTTTGTCGAAGAGTCTTAAACCATTACTGGACAGTTTGAATACCCAGTGCGTTTGTAAGCTGTTCTTCCTTATCTTTCTGAAAAAGTACATCGAACAAACTTGTCCTGAACTGACTCTGGGCTTGAAAAGCCAGTAGAAATCAAGTTAGTTCATCTGCCTCGAGAACACAATTTTATTCATGTTAACTCAGTGGCATTAGTAAAAATGTCAACCTACTATAATTTTCCAGACTGTTTGCCTTGACATTTTAATTAATTTAGCAGTTTTTGACCAAAGCAGATGCGGCCTGGGTATAGATGAGCTGCCCTCACTGGAGCTCTGTTAGCGTCTTTGAAACATCACATTAGGAGGCCGGATTGATCTTTCATCGACTAACACTGCTACTTGTTATACGGTGAAATATGATCGCCTGCTGAAATGTTCATTTCATCCTCTGTGATATTTGTTAATTCTTATTGCAAACTGTGACCACTAACCGACTCTCGCATTTTCACTCACGATTCAGTCCAGCACTACCTGTTCCTGAGTGTTCTGAACTCTTGATTTGTGGTTTGATATACTGCTTCCTAACTCCCAGCCAATCTCACCCATATTGCTAAATCAATATGTCCCCTGATGAATGTTCGCCCTGACAGATTGTGGGTGACAAAAATCAACTCAAACATTTGCTGCATGTCCATTTAACAATCCATTTGTACATAGCGGATGAGGGGATGGTACTGGGCTTGGAGACACTATTCCTATTTCAATTACAGCAGAACTCTCTCGAGGATAAGGTTGAAATAGAGTTCACATCAACAGACACACAAATAGAAACATGTCTTTGACATCTAGGGAGTTGATTTTATTGCATTAATTTGCTGCGTCTTCCATTTGTTTTTGATAGGTTACAATCACATCACTCCAACTAGCAAACATATATTTTTAAAAACTCACCCACAGCATGATCCAGAATGATAAAACCTAATTAAAACTCTTTTCATTGACTTAATTTGCCAGACCTTTAATGTGATTAAACGCTTTTCAGGAAATCAGGTTAAATGATAATTCTTTCAGAGTTAAGATATTCACAAAATTTCCATGTGTGATATTCAAGTGTTATGGGTTCACTCAAGAACAAATTCTGAGTGAGAATGTGTGAGAGTCGGCAGGAGGAGGGAAGTTCTTACTGAGAAACTGTGTTATTTTTAAATGTCTGACTCATCCCTATTTACTTGTACTTCTCTGTCACCACGACAGTTCTCCTGTATGACAGGAGCTAAATATTTTAAAAGTAATAACAGTATACTTATACAAACTTTTTTGTCTTACACTGCGGTATATCAGTGAGGCGCCCTTTATCAATCTGTGTAGCAGATAAAAAAAGGCACTAATGGCATATTTATGAGTATATTTCTGTGGTGATTGAAGCGCAAAACAAGTTTTGACACTGACATTTGACTGCAACTATGTATCTTGTTTGCGCGAGACATGTTAGGGTACTTCGCTTCCATTCAGTAATGATATAACAAGACAAAAAAAAATGAGGGTAATTGCTGAAAGTGGCTCACTCGTGCTTTGTCCCAGCAGCTCGAGCCTTTTTACACGAGAATACCATCATCAGGGTCTAGAGGGAAACCTGCTAAGTCTGGCTCTTCAGGGGGTCTCGATTGCGGCTGGGCAGGTCCTTAGCCAGCAAAAGGAATTAGACACAATAAGGGAGCGGACAAATCTGCCATGATGAGGCTTGGCTGGCAAAGACAGTCAGATTCTCCAGTGGAGCATGAGCAATTCTCTACATAAGCACATCTCTGTGTCCAATGGGGCCCTAAACTGAAGTCTGAATGTCCTCCCAACCAAAGCAGCAATCAGCCATAAACCAAAATACAGAAAAATGTAATTGGAGAAAAAAATGAATGGATATAAAGATGTAGAGAAGCACGCTGGAAAATTAATAATTTTTTGCATATTTTTAGGTCCACGCAGCAATTCTTTTTCTCCCTCTAGTCGGATCTGTGCTCTTCTCCTGTAGGCACTAAAAATGTTGTATTTGCTGAGGCTATTTTGACTCTACAGAACAAATTATGTTGAAAAAGAAAAGACAGTCTCATAAAATCCATGAGGAGATAACACAGTCAGTGGCATTTATTGTACAGTCCAGTGGTCGCTTAGTATTTACACAGCTCTTACATTTGGTGTGATGCACCACATTTCTATCTGCATCTACATTTGTAATTGCCATTAAACTATATTTATGAAAATATTATTAAAATCACTTACTTGTGAATGACTAGAACTGTCCTTTTTATATCGTAAAACCTGTGCTCATTGTGAAGGTCCCGGTGCATTCACTGAAGGGGTTGTTCGTGTAGGTATGATAACCATCTCAGCTCGCTGCACTTTGCCTGTATTTAGGCAAAATGGTCCTTTTGAGCAAAACGCTAATATTACTTTTATGTAGCTTTGGGATAGCATGTATAATGTTTACTATGGGTCTTACAGACTGGCAACATGTCCAGTATGTACCCTTCCTCTACCCTATGACTGGAATAGACTCTAGCCCATCTTGACTCTGAATTGGACAGTCTGGGACTGGCGGTTGCCAGAGCAATGGTACTCGTCTGACTGCATTGTGCCAAGTGTAAAGTTTGGTGGAGGGGGATTATAGTTGGGGGTTTGTTGATCAGAAATTGGGCTCAGAGCCTTAGTTCCAATGCTTCAGCATACTGAGATATTCTTGACAATTTCATGTTCCCAACTTTGTTGGAACAGTTTGGGGATGTTCCCTTCCTGTTCCAATATGACTGCTCACCAGTGCACAAAGCAAGGTCCATAAAGACATGGATGTCAAGTTTGGTGTTCAAGAACTTGACTGGCCTGCACAGAGTCCTGACTTCAACCCGACAGAAAACCTTTGGGATGAATTCAAGTGGAGACTGCAAGCCAGCCCTTCTGGTCCAACATCAGTGTCTGACCTCACAAATGTGCTTTTGGAAGAATGGTCAAAAGTTTCCATAAATACCTTCCCAGAAGAGTTGAAGCAGTTTTAGCTGCAAACGGTAGGCCGACATCATATTAAGCCCTATGGATTAAGAATGGGATGTTGCTGAATATGTGTGAAGACAGACAGGTGAATAGTTTTGGCAATATAGTGTAGCAGATGACAGAGATTCATGCACATGAAACATACTTATATGTCAGTGAAGTGCTGCTTTGAGTCAGTTGTTTTCCCGAGATTAACAGAAAAATCGAAGTGTTATGGTGAGTGTTAGCAGGCATCTTTATTATCCATATAGCACCTCTCAATACCAAAGTATTTTATGCACAAACAACTCTTAAAAAAAAGGACTCGTGGGTGCATTCTAGGATGTCAAGAAGCAGTCGCACAATGATATCAATGCAACGTGCATGACAGCCTGCATGCTGAAAGGCAAAATGTAAGAGAGCAGTCCTGAACTTCTCGGTGTCACACACTCATCTGCATCTGTCACAATCCCCGTTTACAGGCCTCCCGGTCATGTCACACAGACATGTGAAAATAGTTGTTGAGAGAAAAGTGGATAGGGAGAAGTAGGCAACAGGGGCTGGGAGTGAGAAATCAAGCAATGATGAAATGAAAGCAAGTGGGGTAAACAGGGGAGCAAAATAAAGGGAGAAGAAATGTGAAGGCAGGGTGGGAGACCGGAGAGAAAATATAGAAAGAAGTTAAAGAAAATCACCAAATCAAAGTGGCAGGGAATACCAGACAGCTTTCAATTTAAAGCAAAAGCTCCCATTTTAAATGTGATTCAGACAGCTGTGCAGCTACAGCTGTATATCTTCATTTTAAGAAAAACAAAACACATGCTCACTTCTACTCATGCTATGTTTAAAGCATATAAACGGAGTTATTCTTAATCCTTGGCTGCTAGATTGTGTTTTCTTTTTTTGCTTGAGCAAAGTTTAACATCTTGAAATAAGTGCATTGTGTGAGTCACAGACAAGGGCCAGTCATCACGCGATACGGTGTGATACATAAATACAGAGCACTCGAAAAAAGAATTTATTTATACTAATGAGCTACACAGGCTGGCCATTTAAAAAGCATGAGAGCATCCGTCATCTAACAAAACCGAGAAGAAATTACCCTTTGAAAAATGAAAAAAAGTTACATCAGAGGCACTTAAGTGGGAACTGAAATCATAAAGCAGCAAACGCCCTGACGTCATATCGACACACCAATTAGAAGAGTCATGTAACACCCTGTGGTAATATCACCAGACATAATTGCAGCGCTAAAATAGAATGATGGCTAGATCAATACGGAAAACCTTAGAGGGAGTGAGAATGTGTATGTGTGCATGTGTGTGTGAGTTTTATTGCGTAGAAGTTGATGTGTGTGAAGAAAAAAGAAAAGGTGGGAGAGAGAGTGGTGGGAGGAGGGTTCCCAAAGGATAGCACCATTTCATAGCACAGTGCTTGGTGGTACCTCCTGGGCTGGAACTAATTGGTGCAAGATTAACTTTCCAGTGGGATATAACGACCCCGAGCAATGCCACACATCTATGGATCAGTGACATCGGAAGAGGCCAGTTTCCGCGCCACGCGCCTCAAATGATTATTTGGCTCTGGACTGTCTGGCTACCACTTTAGGGACAAAAACAGAATGCGTCTGGAAATCCTGCCGGGCCTCGATATCTGTTTATGAGAATGTGGAATGCTGACGAATTGCTGTGTGTGTGTGTGTTGCACCAGCAGACCCTGTATAATGGTTACAATATCAAACAGGATCACATAAAGAGAAGGATGCTCTTCTAAGAAGTAAATGTTCAGGTAGCTAAAAAAAAATGCAAGTTTAATGAGTGTCATCTGGTGCTGTATGGGAAAATAATCAGGTGCAAGTTTGTGAAAAGTAGGGAAATTGCTTCTCCCTGCAGAGCAGCAGCGAGTCCAAAACTGTATTTCCTTCAAAGTTTCCATGTACACTTTTTTTGATCGTGCTTAGGCTGCAGTTTTGTGCAGTTTGCATTTAGCCCTCAAACAACCGCTTGTTTTCCTCACGCCCACTCCCACTTTCACCAACCCAGTCTCGACAAACTGAAGGCAGCGTCGGTCAATTTCGATGTTGAACTAGTTGGTATCAGACAGGCTTGTTGTTGACATGTTGATCTCCGCCACCATCGATCCAGCCTCTATTTGATTATTGGATGACAGCTTGTTTTGGCAGGATTAGGACTCCAACCTACAAACTCGGCCGGCTGCACTGCTGTGTTCTTTGTAAAGTTGGTGTTGATTCACGTAGCGGTACGGAGCATGTCACCTTGATGTGGAAACTGTTGTTTTTAAAGTTGTATTTCTCTAATGCTGCTCTAAAAGTTTATTTTAAAGACTTTTATCAAATCAAGCTGCTTGTTTAGGTTGAGTAATGCTCATTAAGCATATACTGTAACATATATGTGCTCCATGTGCTTAACAATTTCTTCCTACTTCAATGAATTTTGAGCCTTCTTTGAGGTCTTTTTTCAGATATATGCTCAATCACTGCATTCGACTGATTTTAAATGGTCTAACTCCTTTACCATTTGCAGCAGATCTTTCCGTTCTTTCCTCTTCTCTTTCTATCATATTAATGAAAACACACTTTTGCGCGCGCGCACACACACACACACACACACACACACACACACACACACACACACACACACACACACACACACACACACACACACACAAACACACA
>VURO01012410.1:5791-15949 GCA_015108175.1 Pelvicachromis taeniatus
AGTGTAAACTGCGGGGTAATTTGAGAGGTATTAAAAGGTGGTAGCTTACTCACTGTTAACGCTAATATCTGCGTCTTAATTAATTTCAGGGAAAACGGAAAAAGCGGAACCCCACACACACACACACACACACTCGTGCGCGCACACACACTTGCACACACACACCCTTGATTGTATTTAAATGACATTCTTGACCCGGCTGAATAAAACTGGGCACTACTGAATTTTCCGTGTAATTGTACATCCTAATGTTTCCCAGATTTTCCTCTCCAGTGGAAACTGACGACATCTCTCTACCCCCCCTCCCCTTCTCTCTTACAGTTCAAGAGAATGTTGAATCGGGAGTTGACGCACCTATCTGAGATGAGTCGGTCGGGGAACCAGGTTTCCGAATTCATCTCCAACACCTTCCTAGGTAAACGGAAGTCTTGTGTACACAAACTCACAATCACAACGACATAGGATGTTTATCCTGATCCGTCTGAAGCCACCACAGATTATGTTCATGATTCATGTGTTTTGTTGGATTATGGCTCACAGACATTCCCAAACCCTTTTTTTTTTTTCTTCTGGTTTTTTTTTTGGGAGGTTCAGTCTTTTGCATGATGTTGAGCTGTGCAAAGTTGCTCTAGCTGGCTTTCCTGTGGGGGCGTACCATAAAAAAAAAACTGCGCCATTAAGCTTTGTGTCAATGTTTATGACATCTGACCATTAAAACAGAACTGAAAAAGTATAAATATATACATTTCTCAAAGGATTACGAGAATAAAATTAAAATTGGATTTTAAAAAAGACAGAAAAGAAGAGCTTGTTAGCCAAAGTCTGAGTCTGTGAATCGGAAGTGTCGGCGTGGGTTGCACATCTGAGAATAGACACGGACATCGAATTATGACTATTCAGCTTTAAAAATGTTTTTTCCTCTTCTCTGCATTTTTCTTCATGTTCCTGCCACCAAAGCACAAAATTAAACTGTAAAGCAAAAAAATAGCTCTAGAAACGTCAATCAACAACCGATATGTCTGCTTACGAGTGCTCGATGCAGGATAGATGCACAAAGCCAGAGACATAACATATGATCTTATCCCAGATATACAGATGGAGACAGAAAAATTATCATATATTTCAGAGGAAGTGCTCATAAAGATAGAGATTATTTAGACACCGCGTTTCCGATCGATTGCCATCCTCCGCTGGTAGAGCGCTGTTACTGGATCCCTCGCCCCCAGATCGTTTAGAGCGAGACAAGCTTTGAGAAGAAGCGAACGAGCGAAGGAGGGAGAGACCTCACTGCAGTGAAGAGGAAAAAAAAAATGGAGGTATAGAGGAACCCCCTTTGCTGGCAGTGAGATGAGCTCGGCAGATTGGGTGACTCATCCCCATCTTAGTGCATCTTTGTCAGCAGGGACACCTTGTTGTCCCTCTCTCTCTGCTGATCCGAGAATCCACTCACGAATGACTATCACTGTGATAAGGAGATGAGGATCACCCTGCTGCTGCTGCTGGTGGTGGTGATGGAGGGGGCTGAAGAAACTAAAGAATGGGAAGATATTAATGAGAAGAAAAGGAAAACCTAGCTGAGGCAGCACATGGCCCTCAGCTGACCAAAAAGACGGTTTTAATCCTTCCGTCCACTAAGATTAACATCACATCAGTAACGTACTTATTTCTGCTTTATCCTATTATTGTTACTAAAAAAAAAAAACGAGCATCCATTCAGTATGAGGGAAATTAAATTTTTATGCCATATGCCTGGTTCTGCAGCAGTAGTTTTTAGCTCCATCACATCATCCCCATCATTACCGTATGCCTGGTAAAACTGTAACTCCCCAGATAAATAAACATGTCAGACTTTGAGCAGGGATGATTTTAATCAAGGATTTCTTTCAGAACAGGACGCCAGCAGGTCACGTGTGCCTTGACGTTTAGTTTAGTTGTTTTTTACCTTTTCCCAGCTGTCCTTGCATCATAAACCTGTCATAACTCCCTTTGATTGGCCAGCAGTAGAGCATGCCCACCTTTAGGAAAATATTTGTCTCCCAGACTCCTCTTCCATCCTCCCGACCAAATGTGCGCCTCTCACAGAAGAGCTAGTGGATGAAAAGAGTTTGGCTGAAATCTAAGTAACCGTAGGAGGTGACAGAGGATTGGAAAGTAAAGAAAAAAGGGAGACGAAATAGCAGATTACGATATTTATTTCATCTGCTGATTTGTGTGCATGTTTCTAACCACCTAAGTGGAGAAAAGAGTGACAGCACAATAAAAAAACAAAGCTGCTCGCTTAATCTGGCCGAGTACGGAAACCTGCGCTAAAAGCCTCCAGAGACAGTTTGTCACACACACACACACACACACATATATAATATACAAGCAACATGCAAACACTGCACAGCAGTGGTGATAATGATGACTTGATAGAGAGCGATACATTGCCCCTGCTTTTGTTTCCCACGCAGCACATGTCTGAGTGTGCTTAATTGCCCGTTCTCAATTACCAGGCGAGAACTGAAGAGAGATCGAGGCGAGGAAAAGGCAGAGAAATGTGAGGGAGAGCATGTGAGTGAAAGTGATTATTTGAATTACGCCTGGTAATTGAATAACCCTCCGCGGGGGAAGGCTGATAGGCCAGCAATGAGCCGAGTCGAGGCTTGATAGACGAGTGCGCCGGTCGAATAGCCGGTCCCTGCAGGGTCTTATTCAGTTCCTCTGCGCCTGCAGTAAACACGGCAGTGTAAGCTTTTTACAGGGAAAAAAAAACACTTCTATCGTGTTTATTTTTAGCACGGAGGCTGGCATGACTTTGGTGGGTTTGATTTTTTTGCCTTCTGATTCGTTTTATTTAGCCGCACAGGCTCGCTGACGTCATAAACTATTGAATCTGATGGAGCTGCAGAAACACTCCAACAGTTTTACCTGTGGCGAAGCCTCAGCTTTGAGTGTGTCAGCAGGCTCACCTACGAGAGTCACAGAACAGGAGATGGGATGTGAGCCATCTGCTGTGAGACGGGGATGAGGGGTGGGGGGGTGGAGGCGCTACAAGGGGGGCTTGAGGGATGTGGATGAATGAACAGTGGGAGCTCTGAGAGGGAGACTGCAGGTGGATGAAACGACTGGAGGGACCGATGAATGAATGAGTGAGCGAATCAATAAACTCCCCGCCACAGGTGCTATAGAGTGCACCTGGGTTCTCACATCCCAACCATCGTACAACACACCTTCACTGAACTGCTGAATAAGCCTCTCGCTTGCTACAGCGGCACCTTTCTACATGACTGAAATCCACCTGCTTTCTTTCATTCCCACTCACGTAGACAAACAAAATGAGGTGGAGATCCCATCGCCGACATCCAAGACACGGGAGAAGAAGAAGCAGCAGAAGCAGCAGCTGATGACACAGATTAGCGGGGTCAAGAAGGTCTCCCACGGGCCCTCGCTCTCGAGCAGCAGCATCGCACGTTTCGGGGTCAAAACTGATAAGGAGGAGCTGCTGTCCAAGGAGCTGGAGGACCTCAACAAGTGGGGCCTGAACATCTTCTCGGTTTCAGAGTTCTCCAACAACCGACCTCTCACCTGCATCATGTACGCCATCTTCCAGGTAAGGACAGCTCGACTACTCACTACTACTTAAATGTTACCCGAGTTTCCTTCCTTATGTTTATCCCTGTATTCTTTTCGTAGGAGCGAGACCTTCTAAAGACGTTTAAGATCCCAGCGGATACATTTGTGGCCTACATGATGACATTAGAAGATCACTACCATTCAGATGTGGCCTACCACAACAGCCTGCACGCTGCTGACGTAGCACAGTCCACACACATCCTCCTCTCAACTCCAGCCCTGGATGTGAGTCTTTCTGAAAGCGATGTTTTTTTAGTCCGACTTGTACTCGAGCTTCCATTAGCTAGCCTTATAGTAGCTCTCCACTTCGGTTGAGTTGATCCATCTTTGAATTACCAGCCAGAATCTATCTGCTGAAATAAGGAGAAGCTAAATGAGGAGGGTGAGCTCTTACATCACCTCATGTGCCACTTTCCTGGATGGCTAAAGAGCTCAACGTCCTTCCGATGAGTCATCTGTTTTTTCCCTTCTCCTCTTCTGAGAGGTTTCCCCCTCTCGTGCCTTATTTGTTCATATTTTCCTGTGGACACCTTCTTAAAGCTCGAGTAGCTGGTGACATGCAGCCAGGTCAATATGACCCAATCTTAAGATCCTGATTTACACTTCTAGGCTCTCCCCATCGTTCATCAATAGCAGCCAGCAGACACTCTATTATACTCTCACAATGGGTCTTCACAAAAGAGGCAGACAGCCTAATAGCTAGCTTGTTGAGGAAATACTAATTCCCTAGCCTCGTGCGACCTTGGCAGCGTGCCGTTTTTCTTTGAAGGCACAATGTGACAGAAACAACTGGATTTCTCCCACAATGCTCTGCCAGTCAGCTGTCAGTGTCACAGATTATCTTTCAGCTTCATGTTATCTCGGGACATTGTTTAACACCATTCCTTTCCGATTACTTTCACAGGCGGTCTTCACAGATCTTGAGATCCTGGCAGCCATCTTTGCTGCTGCTATCCACGATGTTGATCATCCCGGAGTAACCAACCAGTTCTTAATCAATACCAGTAAGTATGAAATGCTTAAACACAAAGTCCGTTCGTATGAGAGGAGAAGAAGCCTTCAGAGCATGTTTAACCATTGGTTTTTAACCACTGCGCAGACTCTGAGCTGGCTCTAATGTACAACGATGAGTCTGTGCTGGAGAACCATCATTTGGCCGTGGGATTCAAGCTGCTACAGGAAGACAACTGTGATATCTTCCAGAACCTCACAAAGAAGCAGCGTCAGTCCCTACGCAAGATGGTTATCGACATGGTATGAATTCCAGATTCTTGTTTCTTTCACTGTAAAACTAAGAAAAAACTGGAAACTTTCCAAAGCCAGATGCTGATCAAGTGTTTTTTCTTCTTTTATTCAGGTTTTGGCCACTGACATGTCCAAACACATGAGTCTGCTGGCTGATCTGAAGACTATGGTGGAAACGAAAAAGGTGACGAGCTCTGGAGTGCTGCTGCTAGACAATTACACCGACAGGATACAGGTATGTGTACCTGTAGCCCTCTAGTGTCAGGACTGCCTTTAAGAGCCAGTCCTGGCACTAGGGGCTCAGTCACTTCATCCATCTCTTTTTTATCTTTGAGTAGTTACAGTATAAGTACACTAAGTACTATATAGAAAGGGAAAACAATGGCCACATGGACTAATCTTCAATTGTGTATGACTTGCAGGTGCTGCGTAACATGGTGCACTGTGCCGACTTGAGTAACCCCACTAAGTCCCTGGAGTTGTATCGTCAGTGGACTGATCGGATAATGGAGGAGTTTTTTCACCAAGGAGACCGAGAGAGGGAGCGGGGGATGGAGATCAGTCCGATGTGTGATAAACACACGGCCTCAGTGGAGAAGAGCCAGGTATGCAAGAAACTTAGCCATGATGGAGAACAAAGCTCAGCAAAACTTTAAAAGAAACTGACTCCTCATTTGTTTCTTTCAGGTGAGCTTCATAGACTACATCGTGCACCCTCTGTGGGAGACCTGGGCCGACCTGGTCCACCCCGATGCTCAGGACATTCTGGACACGCTGGAGGACAACAGGAACTGGTACCAGAGCATGATTCCCCAAAGTCCCTCTCCGCCCTTCTACGACCAGAGCACACACGGGCACTGCGGAGGCACCGCAGGGCAGGGGGGTGGGGAGAAATTTCAATTTGAGCTGACCTTAGAGGAGGAGGACTTGGATGGAATGGAAAAAGATGGCGACGCGGAGGAAGACGAAGAGGAGGAAGAGCTGGACGAAGAGGAGGAGGAGGAAGATAGTCTAGGAGATTTGCGTTCTCCTCCGCTGGACTATTTGGACGGTCAGGAGAATGACGAGGAGGGCATGATCGAGCCCACGACGGCGATAGAGATCGTGACGCACGAGGCTTCGCCCACAGACACATAGGGCTTCCAGCATCAGGTTCACTCGGTCATTTGAAAGGCGGGGGGTTTTTTTCGGAAAAAGAGGGGGAAATCCTCTCGGAGCTGTCCTTTTGAATAAGCCCACAGAGGCAAGGGCTTAGTTTTGCCCCGTGCAGTGGCATGTTGCACTTGGGTGTTTGAAGCCAGGCACGGACGGACGGTTTCAGCGACGCGGCTTCAGAGTTCTCAGGAAATAATTCACACGAACAATTGAGTCTTGACGGACAGTCAAGACTGACGGTGGAACTTGAAGGATTTCAGCCAGTTTGGAAAATGGTCACGTTTCTTTTCTGGACTGGCATTAAATGGACATCGACACTACTGAGAGAAGTTTTGTACCTTGAGACTTTTTTTACCGATACATGATATGATCTAGAAGTAGCATAGAGTGAGATCTACTGATGGAGACACATTTGTATAGCAAGAGAAGGTGTTTACTTTTTTCCTGTACCATTTGTCAAAGGACTTGTGTGCCTTTTTTACTATTGTCTTTATAATAGTTTTTTATTTATTGAACACTCTAGAGTATGTCTGTGAACTGTTTTCTTTTTGTTTTTCTTAACTGAATAGAGCAAATTTTTTTTGTATATTGAAAAGAATAAAAGTCTTCCATGTATTGGGCAATAGAGATATCCAAACAAATGTCGACAAACAACTTTTGGACAAATTCATCTAGATGAGAAAACATTTCAATCTCAGCACAAGTTCCTTCTTTACACGTGGAAATCAAACGCTTGTCATCCATGGTTCATGTCGCAGGTTTAGCTTCTTGCTTTCTGTTTCACGTGTCAGTCAATGAATGTCACAGTTGAACACAAATACAACGCCTCTCATTCTTGTTAAACAGCTTTTCCTTTTGTTTTTTTCGTTTTTAATGGGCTGCAGACCATTGCGCGTCCTACTGTTTCAAACCAACACTTGACTTTTAATGCAAAATGTCTACATTACTCCTGATTTTTCAGTGTAAACTATTTGCGGCATTTGAATTAGACACTTTTGTCTCTTCATTGTTGCAATTATGTTGGTGTGAAACCTAAGACCAGATGAAATCAGCAGGAACACAAGTGTGCCTGAAACAAACAGGCCCTTACGTCAAGCTGCTAAGATCTTCGACGAAAAGAAATCTGCTCAGGATAAAATTCGCAACAGCGATGAGTCTATTTTTAGCCCACAGGTATGCTATAGTCGTAATAATCCTGTTAGTTGAAATGGGTTCTGACCACATACCTGTCTGATGTAACACTCCCCCCCACCACCACCTCTCTGCAATCAGGCCCAGACCAGATGATTAAAGGTGGTCTTGCGTGTCTGAAAGGCACTCTTGGACCCTCATCAGCGTCAGTATTCACATGGTTTACAAACCCCTGTAGGCTCCGCCGACACGACCTCAAAACAATCAGGCTATTTCTTCCTCATGCTAAAAAATCCCTGAAGTTCTGCTCCTGCTCAATGACGTCAATCGGATATTTCCCCTCCCTCTCTGCTGTATCAGGTTTCCAGGACAGTCAGGTTATGAGGATTTGGCACAGCCGGAACTGCTGGATTCAGCATGTAAGTAGATGATTAATAATAATCGGAATAATTAGATGCTCTAGTTTGAAACCCCCCCCAAAAATGTCTGTTTCTTCACAAATGCGTTTAAAAAGGTGGTTTGAAATGGTTTGCAGGCCATTATATTTCGGCTCTCTGCAATCACGTCTCCCTCTTTTATTTCCTTTTTTTTTTAATTAGTTTACTGATACTCAAAGGTACTTCAGCTCATTTCACATAAGCATGCTTCGATGGCAGTTGTGTGTATGGAGTATGTGAGTGCGTTTCATATGTATGCACAAGCGTTTATGTACGTATGTGTCTGGATGAGGCCTTAGCCTCATAAGGCCTTACCCCCATCACTCCAAACCTTTGTCTCTACTGTTTGTCGCTAGAAGCTCAAGTTGGTCCTTTTTGCTGTTTATAACAGTGTATTTATTCTATACTTTAAGCTTGTAAATAAGAAATACTGGTTCAGTGTAAAATCTATTTTAATTTATATGCACTTGCATTACCTGGAAGTGGTGGTGTCTAATGTGTAAAAGGCTCTAATTAAGAGTCTTTTTATATATGTATTATATATTGTTTTTTTTATATATATATATAAATATATATATAAATATATCTAAGTATATATTCGCACAATGTTTTGAGTGCCCAACAGAGCAGCAGCTAAAGAGACATATTGTTGTTGTTACATGAAAACCTTGTAACTACAAAACAGCTTCTTTTTTTTAAATTTTCACATAAAAGTTAAGATAAGTTTTAATATCGTGTCACAGACGAGAAAATGGAAATTATTAATATTATGCATGAATATTAAAACAAAAATGTTGTCACTTTGTTTTTCTGTCTCCATCTAAATCTGTTTTCCAAATAACAGCCAGAATTCTACTGAAATAGTACGAATAATATTCCAGATTAAACACATTTTCCACCAAGTGCATCTCACTACAAGGTTTTCATCTGACATCAGCAATTTGGTAACCCAGAGGCAACATAGAGGACATGTTAAACTGCATAGGCTTGGATGTAGGACACATACAAGCTAGCACGCTAGGAATGTCAGAGCTTAGACAGTGCTTGGTTTAAAAGTATGCTAATAGTTTAGCATATTAGCTTAGCTCCCCTCAGTGGCTGGTTACAACCTAAGCTTCTCCATCTGGCATTTGAATGAAGATTGCTGATATACGAGGCCAGATACTGACAAACACAAAGAGATTGTCTCCTTTTACACTTAATGCACTTCATGTAAAAGTAGATATCATGGGGACGGTATTGTTAGCATGCTACAATACGCCCAGCACTAACGTGAAATACTCTGAATTACCAACAAAACAGGATCTTATGTAACTGATTGTGCTCATGTGTTTCTGACCAAACTTGTTAGCAGTTTTGAAATTCAAATTGTCAGTATTAACACTGTTTAACTATGTTCAAGCTTTCTTTTTTTTGTTGGTCCTAGTTGTGTCCAAATGGTTAGCCAGATTTAGCACTATCTGCATGAGAGATGGGTTTGGTTTAGTTTTTTTTTTTATTGTCAATAATATGTTCAAGTTCAAGTCTGCCAGTTGTTGCAGGTGGGTTATTAAATGTTTCGCACAATGTATGGTATTATATTGTATATTGTGTTCAAAAATAAATCCGAAATACTTTTTCTATGAAGTGATTAAAAGCAAAGCATGAATATATTCCTACTGTGTCTGCCGTTTTTGCCCTTTGCGGGTGTGAGCAACAAATTGGGCCACAGTCATGCTTCTGGTGGGTTTTCACGTGTTTGTCATGTTTCATTAGTCTGCTTCACAATAGAAGACTGTATTTACAGAGCACCTGGGTCCTGTTCTGTAAAAATAGCCAGGAATGGCCTAAAATCCCTGCTGGTGGCACCTGGAGGCCTGCGCTGCTCCGGACATTCAAGATGACTAACAAGGTATGAATTTACACAATAGTGTCCTATTCTCAGTGTCTCAGTGTCTCAAGATTTCTCACTTGCCTAAAAAAAAAAAAAAAATCACAAATGAACCGTACAAGTTAACATCGGCGACAACTTTATCTCTGATGCCGTCACAATAGGTGATTCTTGCCCATTCTAACTGGAGCGCATGAACTGTACATATTTTCCTACTAAAAGTCTGTGATAATCAGACAGCAGACGATTTAAAAAAAATTCAAACTACCACTGCCAATGAGACTGTTTCCAGTGAATGTGCCTAACTCGGTTAACATCTAAAATCCAATCTAGGGTCTAGGACAGGGGTCACCAACCTTTTTGAAAGTGAGAGCTACTTCTTGGGTACTGATTAATGTGAAGGGCTACCAGTGTGACACACACTTCTGAAATAACAAATGTTCTCATTTTAACTTTAATTATATGTTATCATTAATAATTAATGATATTCATCTATGTAAAGACACTGATTATGGCAACTGTTTCCGTGGAGACCAGCTAGCGCTGATCTAATATTTAATAATAAACATTTTTTTTATATATTATTTCTAACAAATTGATACCAATGCTATTGTGATTTTAAAAAAAAATAGCAACAAAAAATTAAAATAGATGCAGCTTACTGGTGAGTCGTTATAGTGAGCTATTTTTAGAACAGGCCCGCGG